>NIVC01000245.1:105000-290000 GCA_002269645.1 Macrostomum lignano
GGCATAGCAGCGGTGAGCCGTCGATGGGTCCCGAGTGCTCTCTGAGATTCTGCAAGCCAATGCTTAACTTGAAGACGCGGCCGCTTCGATTGTCGCTCATGAAGACGTCGTGCTCAGAAGCGGCAAGACTGCCGAGGTCCGACCCGACGAGCAGCGGCTCAGAGCTCAAGTTGACGATGCTCACTGCAGACAGCTGCTTGCTCAGCACCAGCAGTCGAGGTCCGCTCCGGTCCAGCAGCAAAATGCTGTCGTTGTTTCCAGCTACACCGCAGATGTTCAAAGAGTCGGCGCCTTCGTGCAGTCCGAGACGGTCGGCGCCGAGCTGCAGCGACACTCCGCCGCTGAGGTCCATCGCCGTGATTCGATCGGGCTGAGCCACGATCACCTGCTGCAGCTGCGAGTCCCAGTGCAGTCCCGTCACCTCCTTGTCCCAGTCGATGGAGTCGCAGTGAAGCTGGAACGGACCTGCCGAGCCATCCAGAGGCGACACAAGCAGGTAGTTAAAGATGCTCGGGTCGAATGACACCAGGACGCACGGCTGGGTCAGCGGCGATAAATATTGTTGAGTGCTGTCGGCGTCAGAGGCTCTGACCACTCGGCTGGACGAGTTGACAGCGAAGCCTCTTGTACAGGTGCACACAGCCAGCCGCTTGGGACTGGCCCTCAGAAAGTCGTGCTCAATTTTTGTGGACGATTGGTTAGGCATATTTTTAGTTATCTTTCGGTCACTTAATTTTGTTATAAACAGTAGTTCACTCGTTAAACGTAACCGTCTATTCGTGAGGTAAGGTTATTTAACGCAGATTCACAATTCAGATTCTTTTATTTATGTTCTTTGAAAAGAAATTCCACGTGAAGCTGCATTTAGTGCGCCAGCCACTGTCAGAGCAGTTTTTGCTAGGGTTTTCTGCGGTGCTTGCTCTCTCTGTCTCTTTTGTAGCAGTTTATGCAAAGTGTAGACGGCTGGCTGTGTGCACCTGTACAAGAGGCTTCGCTGTCAACTCGTCCAGCCGAGTGGTCAGAGCCTCTGACGCCGACAGCACTCAACAATATTTATCGCCGCTGACCCAGCCGTGCGTCCTGATGTCATTCGACCCGAGCATCTTCAACTACCTGCTTGTGTCGCCTCTGGATGGCGCGGCAGGTCCGTTCCAGCTTCACTGCGACTCCATCGACTGGGACAAGGAGGTGACGGGACTGCACTGGGACTCGCAGCTGCAGCAGGTGATCGTTGCTCAGCCCGATCGGATCACGGCGATGGACCTCAGCGGCGGAGTGTCGCTGCAGCTCGGCGCCGACCGTCTCGGACTGCGCGAGGGCGCCGACACTTTGGACATCTGCAGCGTAACTGGAAACAACGACAGCATTTTGCTGCTGGACCGGAGCGGACCTCGGCTGCTGGTGCTGAGCAAGCAGCTGTCTGCAGTGAGCATCGTCAACTTGAGCTTTGAGCCGCTGCTCATCGGGTCGGACCTCGGCAGTCTTGCCGCTTCTGAGCACGACGTCTTCATGAGCGACAATCGAAGCGGCCGCGTCTTCAAGTTGAGTATTGGCTTGCAGAATCTCACAGAGCACTCGGGACCCATCAACGGCTCACCGCTGCTATGCCAGATTGCGGCAGACAGCCAAGGTCACGTGATCGTTAGCGGGTTCGCCAGCAACTCTGTCACTGTCTATGACATTGCTGGTAGTGTTTCGCAGAATTTGGTTGGCATTTTTTCTGCATGGCAACCTTTTAAGCTTCCGTCTGGCGTCGCGGTTTTCGAGTCCGACACTGGTATCACACTGCTCGTGTCCGACTACGGTAGCAAAACTTTGTATGCGATTTCGTCTCCGTTTGATGAGTCTGACAAAGAAGTGGAGAAATTCTTGGGAATCTCCTTTTCCGAGGTGGTTAACTGTCGGTCCAGTGCCTAGAAGACTGTTTCATGTGCTTTTCATGTGCTTTTCATAGCGTTTTCATGTGCTCTTGTTTCATTGTGTACTGTGGATTGTGCTTGTATAAACGCCATTTTTTACCAAGTAAAATTACTTGCATGTCATGCAGGGGCGTCGCCGTAGATTACTGTATATGGTGGGGGACAAATTAATAAAGCATTGGCATGTCCCCCATAGCTTTTACTGGGAGGAAACGTCCCTCCTGCCCCCCCCCCCTGGTGGTGACGCCCCTGCTGCATGTACCAAGGTATACATGTAAATACAAATCATGTACAGCAGGCACATTTTAATATTAAGCTATATAATTTATATATAACTTCTGTGAGCTGTGATACTCAAATTTTACATTTTTAGCGTAAAATTTACGCCTGAATTTATGGTAATAGCTATATGTATTTTGCGTTAAAACTCACAAAAAATGTCCACATGTGGTACCCGCGTACAATTAATTTCTATAATTTACATGTTACATGGCATGTCATGCGTAAAATGGACGTCACAATAGGCTTTTTACATGTACTGTTTTGCTCATAAAACAACAGCTGACTACTTCTTTTTTGTAACTGTCGCACAATATAAAACAGAATATCGATTGTTTATATTCTTTGAAAAGTTTTATGTTACATTATGTAAATACAGCAGGATAACAATTAGCCGCACAAAATTGCGTCGAAATTGAAACAGAAATTGAAGCACGGCTTCAATGTTTCGTGTATAAGTTTTCGTCTTTTCGAGTATAAGTTTTAATAATTTTGGGGAATTGCTGATGAGTCATTATTTTACGCATCTTGTTTAACTTTTGAATCTACGTGTGTGTGTACTTGTAGTAGTAGTATAGTTGATTATCTTTTTCAGCAATTTTAGTTCTGAGGAACCCTTTGTGTATGTGATGCTAAATTATAAATTAAAGACGTTTTTATGTTCTTTTTTCAATTCAAGATGAGTGTGTGTAGTAAAAATGTAGTATTAACCAGTAATCTACAAGTCAAATGTTTTGAGTTTTTTTTCAGAAGACAAGTTACTGATGTTGAAAGAAAATTTAGATCGCATATTTTTATAGAAACTGTCCAGCCAACCAGAAAAATGTTGAGGTAGCCACCTATAGCTACTAAACCGTTGCAAAAGTGATTTTATTGGTAAAAATCCTTCATACTCCACATAAATTTCAGAAACGCATTTTCAGCCGAATTGTTCACTTTTATTTTCAAAGTAGGAGGCTGTCCAATCATTTATATGTGACAGTGTGATTCGTAGAAGCGTGTATCGTATTTCTTTATTTTCATATGCATACCGTACTACTACTGTATTCTTTCATTTATTTTAACAATATTCGTACGTATTATTATCGCGCTATTTTTACTGTTAATTGCTTTGTTTTTGTAGCCTCGTATGTATTTATTCTATTATTTGTATTTCATTCATATCGTTATTATTTCTCGTAAAGTAGTTCTACTTATGTACATGTACTGACGTATGTTATTCTTGCATGATATATTTATCGATTAATTTGTACATGTACATTGCGCGCCGCGTGGGGGGGGGGGTTGTTTGTCTGGGTTTTGGATTAAGGGTGTTGTTGTCTGTTTACCTTTAAATATATGCTTACACTAGTCAGCAGCCGCTCTCGCCCTTCCCCTTGCTTCGCTTCTCTAGACCTAGGCTTGCTAACCCTTAGCTGTGACGCCCCGATCAAAAAAAGTTGGCTTAATTATGTCTTGAAGATGTCTTGCATAAGCTAGAAAGATGTCTTTAAGACGTCTTATAATTGACTTAATTCGGTCTAAAAATTGGCTCCTTGCAACACTTGTAGACAGCTTAGAGATAACTTAAAGACGTCTTAAGACATCTTCAAGACATCTTAAAATCTGCTCAAAGACATCTTCCAGATGACTTGCAAAAGATGTCTTGCCCAAGATCATTTAAGAAATGCTGTTACCATGGTAATCAAAATTGTTTAAAAGAAATGACAAAAAGTATTACAGCACTCTTTTATTGGTTTCATTTCAGGCAACATTGATATTAAAGAAAAGCTTTTTGAGCTTCTAATTATGGTTCAATGCAATTTATCATTTATTTTTTGATTTTATAAAAGGTACAGATTAAAAGTCACAAAAGCAATTAAAATGGTGAATTGAAAACAAGTAAAAATACAATATTTAATAAAAGTGCAAAAATACTCAATTGTATAAATATATAATGCATCATACCCAGTCATTGCATGGAAAGACTTAGTTAATGCAATAATGACTAAGTTGCTCATTGCTTGGTAAAAAGCTTGCTGTCAATTGATCCTTTGCTAGCCAATTACTAGTTTAGAATTGGCTTAATCCAGGAAGATTCAAGACCCAGGTTAGCTTGCACAATGATAAATAGCATGCGTTGATAACAGTGGCTGAAAAAGATAAATTTAAAAAGGGTTATAGTTTATAGTTGAGTTTTAATAATTTCAAATTTATAAGTAAAAAGAATTAGATAATAAAAAATAAATAAAGAATAATTCTACTTTAAAACATTTATAAACAAATTATCTATAAGCTATACAAATTCAATAGCTTAGCCTTAGGCTCAAATATGTAGGCTAAGGCTTAGGGGCCTAGGGCCTAATCTCAAGGCAAAATAAAAAGATTGGAATGCCAATTTTATAAAACTTCTAACTTCTAAGTAAACTAACTCTATTTTTAAATCTATTAGGCCTAGGCCTAATCCAATTTTTGAATATGATATAATAAATTAGGCCTAGGCCTATATATAGCCATTTTAGGCTATCTATTTTTTATTTTAATTTTCATTGGCCTAGGGGGCCTAGCCTTTAGTTAGACAATGGCACCTATAATATATATATAGTATATTGAAAGCATATGTACATTGCCATTAGCCACTAATAAAGGCAAAGAAAAAGGCAAAAGCAATAATATAGGGCTTAAGCCTAAGGCTTAGCCCAAGGAAATTATTTAATTTTGACATAAAAATCAAAACAAAATTTTTAGGCTTAAGGATAGAGCTAAGAGGCCTACAAAAAATTAGTCTTGATAAGCCAATCAATAGGCCTAGCTATAAAATTCTAACTTTAAATAAAAAACCAGAAGTAAGTAAATAAAACACTTTATACTTATAGGCCATAGTTAAAGCCTGAATCTTTTAAGGCCTAACTTATATTTTAGTTTAGTCTAATTTAAAATTATAATTTGGAAATCAGGATATTACAATTCTATTGCACAAAGATATAAAACTATATTCTGGGTTCTTTGTTTGCACCTGGCATTAGGATGGGAAATCAAATCCTGGAAGCTATCCAAGGAAGGACTAAGTAAAAGACTAGGGGCCTTTTCATATTACCAATTCCAGAACCAGAATCGGTTCGGAATTCCAAGAAAAACAGCAGTATAACTATTAAACTCTGTTAATTTATTTGACTGCCTTAACAACCTAACTTAGCACAATTTTTCAATTTCTTCTTGGTGATTGTCATTCAATAATAAAAACTTTATAGCACGTATCTCCCTCTAGTTATGGAGACAAAAAGTTATACTTCACAAATTGGTTCTGGTTCTGGAACCAGAGCAAGCAATATGAAAAGGCCCTAGGAAGGTCTAACTTGAGGATAGTAAATGTAAATCATCACTAATACACTATCACAGTAAGTAAGGATAAACCTAGGGTAGGGCTTAGGCCAGAAATCTATATAGGCTATAGCAGCCAATGAAAAATCGAAACTTATCACACAAGATAGAAACAAGTGTTCGACAATTAGGCCCCTAATCATTAATTGATGATCATTAATCATGCCCGGGGGGTTGTCTTTAGTTCTTTTTAAAAATGATGTTCCGCCATTTTGTTTTTGGCTGTTTTGAACAAAAGCATCACCGATAAGAATATATATTGCATCTTTGTCTATTTTTAATTCTGAGATGTTTAGATTTTTGTAAATATTTTTACCATCATCAATATTGTTGTAATTAAACTTTGTCTTTAAGTTTATAACGACCCAATATAAAAAATTGCATATATTGCGCTTCAAAAAAGCTTAAAGGGTTATTTAAAATAAGCAAACCTTCCACAGACTACAATTCAACGAAAATTAGCGATAAACGTCACAATAGTGCTTGATTTTCTTTTTTATCGATTTAGTGATCTGGATAAATTTGTATCTGAAATTTCCTACTTACAGTAGAAACAGTAGTTTATGTAATTTTTTGTCTTTAAGGTGATGTCTTAAAGATGTCTTAAACAAGACATCTCACAAAAGTCAATTTTAAGTCATCTTGAAGACAGCTTCGTCAGGATGGCTTGTAGAAGCAAAGTTAAAGATATCTTGAAATTGTCTTGAGGTGTCTTTAGCCATCTTAAGACAATTATAAGATGTCTTAAGACAACTTCTTTTTGATCGGGGCTGTCTGGCCTCCTTACACCAACTCTTCCGCCGTCTACCTTGGCACACCAATTAGTTAATTAACTGATCCAGCAATTTTAAGTAGCACTAGCAAAAGTCTAAGGGTTGAAGCGGCTTGCCGATCTGCTAAATAATCGTGAACTATCTAAATTAACCGCTACACAAATCCGTCTTATTCGCCTTATTCGTCACATATAATCCCACATCCGATGCCCTCTTTGAAAGTCATCTCGAAGAGTTCCTCTGGCGTCGCATGTACCCTACCAACGTCTTCGGTGCAGTGCTGTATTGGATTGCCCATTAATATCCTGTTAATCCTGTTACTGCGATGTTATAATCCTGTTAATGTTCACTTGTTTGATTGTTCATGACGTTGGCGCGGATTCAAAAGTAAAATAATTACGCGAAACAAACTACAACAACATTGCCGTAGTTGCACATATATTATACCTGAACTGAAATCTCCTTATGATCTTCAGTTCAGTTTCAGTTTTGTATCCTTGCTGCCCTACCATCTCACTAACCTGCATGCTTCAAAAGATTATTAAATCAAAGCAAGACAACTGGGTTATGATTTTCACCTGACAAGTAGCTTATCTGCAGATATTACTACTTGAGAATGAATGATTGAATTATTGCAAACCAGGATTGGAATCCCAATGGTCAATCCTAGGATTTTCTAATCCCAGACAAGTGTGATCCCAGAATTTAGAATCCCAGGATTCAAGCATAATTAAAATCCCAGTATTATAGGATCCCAGGATCCTGGGATTGTATTCCCTAAATGGCTAAATAGGAGTAGGACAATGGATGGATATATATTATATTTTTTGTGATGCTTAAAATCGATCTATTGCTTTAAGCAAGCAATACTTAAAGCAGTATATTCCTTAAGGGATATATATCATATCATAAATTGGTGATAATTGCATTACTACTAGGCCCAGTTGGGGGAACAGAGGGGACATGTCCCCCCTCCTAATAAAAGCTATGAAGGGAATGCCAATGCTTTGTCCCTCACCCCACCTTATAAACCATTCTGGTAGGCCTAGGCCTAATCAATAATTTTTCTTTAGGGTGCCAAAATGTAGTGCTTTTGGTGCCAAAATAAGTGTCTGGGATGCTAAAAAGAGTGCCTATTATGCCAAAATGAGTGCCTGATTGGTAATATATAATAGCAATATCAATCTTTAAGGATATTATATTATTTGGCATTCCTAATTCCAAGGATTAGTTTTTCTAGTATATAAGTATAGTGAATTAACTTTTGTATATTTAGTTATTTTATTTTAAATAATTATTTTCAATTCAGTTTAGGGCCTAACTATAATTGTATGATATATAGATTCTAATATTTGATAGATGTATGATATTTGATTACACAGTCAAATAAGCTTTTAGAAAAAAAATTGCATAAGTGTTTCAAAGAATAAGAATTATATAGTGTCATTATTTTTAGTTTTTTTTAAATGAAAGCACAAAGCTTTTGCCCTAAAAGCTAGCTATCTAGTGTAAGATATTATAGCCTAAGATTTCAGCATCCCCTTTAAGCTATCTCTTAACTATACCTTTTTCTTTCCCTTTAATGTTTGGCCTACCAATCACTCTTAATTGACCCATCCCTTGGCAATCTAAAAATTTATGAGCCAAAGCATTTTAGCAAGTCTTTCATAAGACTTTATATCCCAACAACTCACTTCATAAGCTATAGAATCTTAGCAATCCCCCCATGACATCTTAGCAATCCCCTTTTGTAAGCCTTGACATCTCAGCAATTCCCTCCCCCACAAGCCTTGACATCTCAGCAATTCCCCTCCCCCATAAGCCTTGACATCTTAGCAATTCCCCTCCCCCATAAGCCTTGACATCTTAGCGATTCCCCTCTCCCCATAAGCCTTGACATCTTAGCAATTCCCCTCCCCCCACAAGATTTGACATCTTAGCAATTCCCCTCCCCCACAAGCCTTGACATCTTAGCAATTCCCCTCCCCCATAAGCCTTGACATCTTAGCAATTCCCCTCCCCCATAAGCCTTGACATCTTAGCGATTCCCCTCCCCCATAAGCCTTGACATCTTAGCGATTCCCCTCCCCCATAAGCCTTGACATCTTAGCAATTCCCCTCCCCCATAAGCCTTGACATCTTAGCAATTCCCCTCCCCCATAAGCCTTGACATCTTAGCGATTCCCCTCCCCCATAAGCCTTGACATCTTAGCGATTCCCCTCCCCCCATAAGCCTTGACATCTTAGCGATTCCCCTCCCCCATAAGCCTTGACATCTTAGCAATTCCCCTCCCCCATAAGCCTTGACATCTTAGCGATTCCCCTCCCCCATAAGCCTTGACATCTTAGCGATTCCCCTCCCCCCATAAGCCTTGACATCTTAGCGATTCCCCTCCCCCATAAGCCTTGACATCTTAGCGATTCCCCTCCCCCATAAGCCTTGACATCTTAGCGATTCCCCTCCCCCATAAGCCTTGACATCTTAGCAATTCCCCTCCCCCATACCATAAGCCTTGACATCTTAGCGATTCCCCTCCCCCCATAAGCCTTGACATCTTAGCGATTCCCCTCCCCCCATAAGCCTTGACATCTAAGCAATTCCCCTCCCCCCATACCATAAGCCTTGACATCTTAGCAATTTTCTCAGCTTCTCTCAGCATCTCAGCTTAGATAAGCTGGGAGATGGTAGCTTATTGGTTTAACATCGGCTTGTAACTGAGAGATCAGGGGTTTGATTCTTGACCTGACTTAATTGGAACCCCTGTTGGTTGCACATCTGTCCATTAAGGCAGGTGTTATAAAAAATAACTTTTTTTTCTATTGAGATTGCTTAGTCAATTAGCAAAAATGTTCTGAAACCTAGTAGAAATGAAGAGACACAAGGCACTAACTGGATTATTTAAACATCTCATGCAGCAGAAGCAGCGTCCATACTGGTTTCACGGCCAGTTGGGTCGCGAAGAAACTGAGCGTCGTTTACACGCTCAAGGCGGCCATGGCGACTATCTAGTTAGATATTCCAGCGCCACTGGCAAATATGTTCTGTCATTGCTGCACACTGACGGCTCGATCTATCACTATCCAATTGATCGATTGGACGATGGTTTCTATCAATTAAGAGGAACTGAATCGAAATTTCTCGGCTTGGATTTGTTGCTAACTGATTTTAGTAGGGCTCTAGTTGAAGCATCGGGCGGCATTGTCAGACGGTTGGGTAGGCACGTACAAGCGCAGGAGCCTCCGCCCGCGGAGCTGATAGTCTATGGCACAACCACCCCCCTGCACGAGGCTGTACGTCGCGGCGATACATTAGAAATTCGTCGCTTATTGTTAAGCTTGTTACAGTTGGCTAAGACTACTACTAGTACTAGTGGTCAGTTGTCAATATCTATTGTGAATGAGAAATCAGCAGATACCGGTTCTACAGCTTTGATTGATGCAGCTAAGACTGGCAATGCCGATTCTGTTAGACTGCTGTTGGAGGCTGGGGCAAATACGGCACTGTGGGACTGCGCTGGTTATTCTGCGTTGCATCGAGCTGCTCAGAAAGATTTTGTCAGCGTTGTGGAGCTGCTGCTCACGCTGGGGAAAGCTGATCCACAGGTTAGCTTTAGGTGGACAAAATCTGACACTTGAAAATGCTGTGGGAGAGTCAGGGTGCGAGTCAGGAGGTAGAAGAGTCAGGGGATGGCAGGATCAGGTAATGAGAGAGTCAGCTAAGAGAATCAGGGATAAGAGAGAGTCAGATGAGAGAACCAGAAATGAGAATCGGAGAGAGAGCGATGAGAGAATCAACCACGAGACTCAAAGAGAGAAAGAGAGAGAGAGAGAGAGAGAGAGAGAATCAGGGATGAGACTTAGAGAGAGTCAGATGAGAGAATCAATCAGGGATGAGACTCAGAGAGAGTCAGATAAGAGAATCAGGGATGCGACACAGAGCTAGTCAGATGAGAGAATCAGGGATGACTCCGGATGAGACTCAGAGAGAGTCAGATGAGAGAATCAGGGATGAGACTCAGAGAGAGTCAAATGAGAGAATCAATCAGGGATGAAACACAGAGAGAGTCAGATGAGAGAATCAATCAGGGATGAGACTCAGAGAGAGTCAAATGAGAGAATCAATCAGGGATGAAACACAGAGAGAGTCAGATGAGAGAATCAATCAGAGATGAGACTCAGAGAGAGTCAGATGAGAGAATCAGGGATGAGACTCAGAGAGAGTCAAATGAGAGAATCAATCAGGGATGAAACACAGAGAGAGTCAGATGAGAGAATCAATCAGGGATGAGACTCAGAGAGAGTCAGATGAGAGAATCAATCAGGGATGAGACACAGAGAGAGTCAGATAAGAGAATCAGGAATGAGAGTTCGGGATGAGAGCTAGAGCCAGGGAAAGAATGTGAGAGTCAGAGAGGGCAAGGTAAAGTCAGAATGGGAAAAGGATAAGAAATATTTAGGCAAATTAACCCCTCCCCCAATTATCGTCCCCATCGCCGCGCAGATCCGCTGCCCCCTATCCGGCAACAGTCCCCTTCACGAGGCCGCCATTCTGGGCCACTCGAATTGCGCCAGTGCTCTGCTTCGCCACGGAGCTGCCGCGCATCCTTTGAACGCCGACGAGGAGATGCCCTACGAATTGGCGCTGAGATTCGGCTTCGCTGAGCTGGCAGATTATCTGGCTGATTGGCCAGCGGAGGAGCTGGAGGACGGGCTGGAGGATGGCGACTCGGAGGTGAGCTGTCTGCCTGTCTGCCTGTCTGTCTGTCTGCCTGTCTGTCTGCCTGCCTGTCTGCCTGTCTGTCTGTCTGCCTGTCTGCCTGTCTGCCTGTCTGTCTGTCTGTCTGTCTGCCTGTGCCTGTCTGCCTGTCTGTCTGTCTGCCTGTCTGCCTGTCTGTCTGCCTGTCTGTCTGTCTGTCTGTCTCCCTGTCTGCCTGTCTGTCTGTCTGCCTGTCTGTCTGTCTGTCTGTCTGCCTGCCTGTCTGTCTGTCTGTCTGTCTGTCTGTCTGTCTGTCCGTCTGTCTGTCTCATAAAACTCCAATCCCCCCCAAAACCTCCTCACTGTCCTCAGTCGCACCTGCAGCGCCAGCTGTCCACCGCAGTGTGGTACCACCCCAGCCTCAGCCGCGCGGACACTGACGCGGCCATGAGGTCGCTGAGCAACCCGCCGCTAGACGGTGACTTTCTAGTTCGCTTGTCGACCTCCACAACCAGCGCGGCCGATGATTTCGACGATAGCGGCGCCTCTGCAGGCACGATTGCCGCTAGCCATCGAAGCTTGCCTACAAATCCAATGTCCAGGCATCAGAAACGATTTGTACTCTGTTTAGCCAGCTCCGGTTCAGTGTATAAATACGCGATAGACTGCGATGCTGGCGCCTATCCGGTGTCTTCTACTGCTGCTGCAACTGTCGGTTTGCCTACTGGTCGAAGATTGCGAAGAAAACGGGACGCTTGGTACATTGGCGGCGGGCCAAGGCATCCGAGTCTGGGTGAGAAAGTCTGCAAGCTCATTGGCATAAGAGTCGGTGCTTCACTCTCAATATTATCGCCCCATTTAAAAATCGCCTTTCAAAATAGCCCTGCAGAATCGCCCCACTTCAGAATCGCCTCACTTAAGAATCGCCCCAATTAAGAATCGCCCCACTTAAGAATCGCACCACTTAAGAATCGCCCCACTTAAGAATCGCCACAATTAAGAATCGCCCCACTTAAGAATCGCCCCACTTAAGAATCGCCCCACTTAAGAATCGCCCCACTTAAGAATCGCCCCACTTAAGAATCGCCACAATTAAGAATCGCCCCACTTAAGAATCGCCCCACTAAAGAATCGCCCCAATTAAAAATAACCCCACTTAAGAATCGCCCCTGCAGAATCGTCCCTTCAGAAGAGCCCCTGCAGAATCGCCCTTCAGAATCACCCCTTCAGAATCGCCCCTGCAGAATCGCCCTTCAGAATCGCGCCCTCAGAATTGCCCCTTTAGAATCGCCTCTTCAGAATCGCCCCTTCAGAATCGCCCCTGCAAAATCGCCCCTTTAGAATCGCCCCTTTAGAATCGCCCCTGTAGAATCGCCCCTGCAGAATCGCCCCTTCAGAAGCGCCCCTGCAGAATCGCCCCTTCAGAATCGCCCCTGCAGAATCGCCCTTCAGAATCACCCCTTCAGAATCGCCCCTGCAGAATCGCCCTTCAGAATCACCCCTTCAGAATCGCGCCTTCAGAATCGCGCCTTAAGAATCGCCCCTGCAGAATCGCCCCTTCAGAATCGCCCCTTCAGAATCGCGCCTTCAGAATCGCGCCTTCAGAATCGCGCCTTTAGAATCGCCCCTTCAGAATCGCCCCTTCAGAATCGCCCCTTCAGAATCGCCCCTTCAGAATCGCCCCTGTTGAATCGCCCCTGCAGAATCGCCCCTGCAGAATCGCCCCTGCAGAATCGCCCCTGCAGAATCGCCCCTGCAGAATCGCCCTTGCAGAATCGCCCCTTTAGAATCGCCCCTTCAAAATCGCGCCTTCAGAATCGCGCCTTCAGAATCGCGCCTTTAGAATCGCCCCTTCAGAATCGCCCCTTCAGAATCGCCCCTTCAGAATCGCCCCTTCAGAATCGCCCCTTCAGAATCGCCCCTTCAGAATCGCCCCTGCAGAATCGCCCCTTTAGAATCGCCCCTTCAAAATCGCGCCTTCAGAATCGCGCCTTCAGAATCGCCCCTGCAGAATCGCCCCTTTAGAATCGCCCCTTCAAAATCGCGCCTTCAGAATCGCGCCTTCAGAATCGCGCCTTTAGAATCGCCCCTTCAGAATCGCCCTTTCAGAATCGCCCCTGCAGAATCGCCCCTGCAGAATCGCCCCTGCAGAATCGCCCTTGCAGAATCGGCCTTCAAAACAATCCAAACAAATGGCCCCTCTCATCGCGTCAACCGCAGGTCACCTAATCGACTATCTGACTCGCATCCCTGACGGAATTCCCTGCCGGCTTCAGCGCCCCATTCCGCCTAGTTCAGTTCGGCCAAGCTCTCACCACCAGCAGCTGGGATTAATCCCACTAAGCCAAGTGCTGCTATTGTCAAGAATTAGTGGCAACACAGCAGCAGAAATTGATATGTTCAACGGTCGTTTGTTATCTTCAACTACTACTATTAGTAGTAATAACAGTAGTAGTGCATCAAATTCAACAGCCAATGTTGCCATTAAAGTTCTAACGCCCAATGTCCGTTCATTTAACGATTCATCGAAAGCGCTAAAATCCCTAGCCGATGTGAAACTGTCTCAGCTGTCACACAAGAGTCTAGTTGGCTTTGTTGGCATCTGTCTTGAATCGGCTAACAATAAACTCATGATACTCAATGAGCTCTGCTCCGTGGGTTCGGCCATAGACTATGCAATCAGACAGTCGCCAGAATCTAAGCCGCTAGATTTGAGACGCTGGTGTGCTCAAGCTGCTCAAGGCATGGCCTATCTGGCCTCCAAAGGCTGTCGGCATGGTCGACTGAGTGCGAGGAATATTTTATTGACTGTCGGCACTGGGAGCGACTCCGGCGCTGACAAACTGGTCGCTAAAGTGTCCGACTTTGGATTGACTGATTTGATGAGTACTGGATTTGATAAGTGAGTGAATAGATTCGTCCCAGATTTGTGATTTAAGTTTTTTCATTGTTTCAGATCCTAACTTAAGGATTTCAAACATCCCAGATCCTCATTTGAGGAGTTCAAACATCCCAGATCCTCATTTGAGGATTTCAAATGCCTCAGATCCTCATTTGAGGATTTTAAACATCCCAGATCCTCATTTGAGGAGTTCTAATATCCCAGATCCTCATTTGAGGATTTCAAACATCCCAGATCCTCATTTGAGGATTTCAAATGCCTCAGATCCTCATTTGAGGATTTTAAACATCCCAGATCCTCATTTGAGGAGTTCTAATATCCCAGATCCTCATTTGAGGATTTCAAACATCCCAGATCCTCATTTGAGGATTTCAACTATCCCAGATCCTCATTTGAGGATTTCAACTATCCCAGATCCTCATTAGATTATTTCAACTATCCCAGATCCTCATTTGAGGATTTCAACTATCCCAGATCCTCATTTGAGGATTTCAAATGCCTCAGATCCTCATTTTAGGATTTCAAACATCCCAGATCCTCATTTGAGGATTTCAAACATCCCAGATCGTCATTTGAGGATTTCAAATATCCCAGATCGTCTTTTAAGGATTTCAAACATACCAGATCGTCATTTGAGGATTTCAAGTATCCCAGATCCTCATTTGAGGATTTCAAATATCCCAGATCTTTATTTGAGGATTTCAACTATCCCAGATCCTCATTTGAGGATTTCAACTATCCCAGATCGTCATTTTCAAACCCCCTTTGAAACCCTTTCAAATCCCAATTCGATTTCGATCTGCCCAGACACAACACTGCCCTGGAAGTTGGCCGCTGGTATCCACCTGAGCTACTCGAACTGGCCGTCTCGCTCTCCGATCCTCAACCTGCGACAGCCTCAACCGAGTCCACCGACGTTTGGAGTTTCGGCGTCTGCGTCTGGGAGCTGCACTGCTGTCGCCGCTATCCAGCTGGGCGGCCCACGCCGTGGCATGGCGCCGGCACTCCTGGCGCTGTTCTCAACCGTCTGCGTCGAGGAGATCGACTTGAACTGCCTGAACCCGCGGCAGCTGTGGTAGTTATCAAGGACGTCGTAGCGCGTTGCATGGCCGAGGCGGCGCCTCTGAGGCCGGGCTTTGAATGGATTGTGAAACGGTTGGCTTAGAGGTAGGCAAGGGAGACTGAGAGGTAGGCAAGGAAGACTGAAAAGTAGGCAAAGGAGACTGAGAGGTAGGCAAGGGAGACTGAGAGGTAGGCAAGGGAGACTGAGAGGTAGGCAAGGGAGACTGAGAGGTAGACAAAGGGAGACTGAGAGGTAGACAAAGGGAGACTGAGAGGTAGACAAAGGGAGACTGAGAGGTAGACAAAGGGAGACTGAGAGGTAGACAAAGGGAGACTGAGAGGTAGACAAAGGGAGACTGAGAGTTAGACAAAGGGAGACTGAGAGGTAGACAAGGGAGACTGAGAGGTAGACAAGGGAGACTGAGAGGTAGGCAAGGGAGACTGAGAGGTAGACAAGGGAGACTGAGAGGTAGACAAAGGGAGACTGAGAGGTAGACAAAGGGAGACTGAGAGGTAGACAAAGGGAGACTGAGAGGTAGACAAAGGGAGACTGAGAGGTAGACAAAGGGAGACTGAGAGTTAGACAAAGGGAGACTGAGAGGTAGACAAAGGGAGACTGAGAGGTAGACAAGGGAGACTGAGAGGTAGACAAGGGAGACTGAGAGGTAGGCAAGGGAGACTGAGAGGTAGACAAGGGAGACTGAGAGGTAGACAAAGGGAGACTGAGAGGTAGACAAAGGGAGACTGAGAGGTAGGCAAGGGAGACTGAGAGGTAGACAAGGGAGACTGAGAGGTAGGCAAGGGAGACTGAGAGGTAGGCAAGGGAGACTGAGAGGTAGACAAGGGAGACTGAGAGGTAGGCAAGGGAGACTGAGAGGTAGACAAGGGAGACTGAGAGGTAGGCAAGGGAGACTGAGAGGTAGACAAGGGAGACTGAGAGGTAGGCAAGGGAGACTGAGAGGTAGGCAAGGGAGACTGAGAGGTAGACAAGGGAGACTGAGAGGTAGGCAAGGGAGACTGAGAGGTAGACAAGGGAGACTGAGAGGTAGACAAAGGGAGCCTGAGAGGTAGACAAAGGGAGACTGAGAGGTAGACAAGGGAGACTGAGAGGTAGGCAAGGTAGACAAAGGGAGACTGAGAGGTAAGCAAGAGACTGAAGTAAGAGATAGGCAGAGAGAATAAGATGTAGATAAAACATCTGCATCAATAAACCAAGAATGACAAGAAATATCATAGCAGCTTAACTTTATTGAAAACTGATGTATCGTGTTGCATAAAATTTCTGCTACAGATATCAGCGTCTCCTTCAATACTAAAGGCTTCCTATATTATAAACAATCATTTTTACACTTTTTAATAGCTAAATATAAAAGTGATATTTTTTCTTGTCGTTCATTATTAATGCCGTGATATAATCTGTTTTTCTACAACTCAATATTGTAGATATGATGTTTTATAAACAAACTAATCTGTTTCAGAATTGTTTACTTATCTTTTTTAACAGACGCTCTGCTTCTATTTAAAGAGTGTTTAACTTCCGTAACTTGTTTGGAAATTCTTCAATCTACTATTTAATCTGCATCTTGTGATTTTTCGCTGTGTCTATTTTAGATTCTAAGAAATACAATTATGTGATCATTGTTTGCTCATACCAGATATTTATGTTATTATAATCAAATTAACTCTTTGCGTTAAATTATTTGTTTTAATTTCACTCTAGTTACATTTTACTCCCAGATCCTCAGCCACTGGGCCAGCCTCCCAGTTCGTCAGTTTCTTGGCCAGACTTCCAGATCCTCAGTTGCTGGGCCAGCCTCCCAGTTCGTCAGTTTCTTGGCCAGCCTTCCAGATCCTCAGTTGCTGGGCCAGCCTCCCAGATCCTCAGTTGCTGGGCCAGCCTCCCAGAATGTCAGTTGCTGGGCCAGCCTCCCAGAATGTCAGTTGCTGGGCCAGCCTCCCAGATCCTCAGTTGCTGGGCCAGCCTCCCAGAATGTCAGTTGCTGGGCCAGCCTCCCAGTTCGTCAGTTTCTTGGCCAGCCTCCCAGTTCGTCAGTCGCTGGGCCAGCCTCCCAGATCCTCAGTTGCTGGGCCAGCCTCCCAGAATGTCAGTTGCTGGGCCAGCCTCCCAGATCCTCAGTTGCTGGGCCAGCCTCCCAGAATGTCAGTTGCTGGGCCAGCCTCCCAGATCCTCAGTTGCTGGGCCAGCCTCCCAGAATGTCAGTTGCTGGGCCAGCCTCCCAGAATGTCAGTTGCTGGGCCAGCCTCCCAGAATGTCAGTTGCTAAGCCAGCCTCCCAGATCCTCAGTTGCTGGGTCAGCCTCCCAGATCCTCAGTTGCTGGGCCAGCCTCCCAGATCCTCAGTTGCTGGGCCAGCCTCCCAGATCCTCAGTTGCTGGGTCAGCCTCCCAGATCCTCAGTTGCTGGGCCAGCCCCCCAGATCCTCAGCTGCTGGGCCACCCTCCCAGATCCTCAGTTGCTAGGCATTCATCTGTAGACTTTCTTCATCAAATCTTCCTACAGCAACAATGCTCAACTTTGCAGCTGCGCTGCGGAATCCGTCACCTAGCTGCCAGCATTCGATCTGGCCAATACAGATTGGCATCGTCAATTGCTAGTGATACTACTAATAGAAGCAACAGTAGTAGTAGAAATGAAAGAATGTCATCTAGCCATAAGAAATTCACCGTATCAGTTGAAGGCAACATTGGTTCGGGCAAGAGCACTATGCTGGAGTATTTCTCGTCATTAAAATCAGCTCAGGGTATAGTTGAGTCCATACCCGAACCCATTGACAAGTGGTGCAACCTAGCCGGCGTAAATCTGTTAGAACGATTGTACACCGATCCTAAACGATGGTTCTTTTCGTTTAATTTGTACTGCATGCTGACTAGACTAGATATGCACCGGTTTGTCACACATCGGCCGGTGAAGATGCTGGAACGATCGGTGTACACCGCTCGGTTCTGTTTTATGACCAATGCCGTCAATCAGGGACTGTTGAATTCCGCTGAGATGCAGGTGCTGGATTGTTATTATCGCAGTCTGCTCACTGGACAGTGGGCTGAGCACCTTCGTGTGAGTGTTGAGCTCATTAATTTCTATCGTTACTTTGTTGTGAGCCATTCTATTTCTCTGTTATGAGCCATTCTATTTCTCTGTCATAAGCCATTCTATTTCTCTGTTATGAGCCATTTTATTTCTCTGTTGTGAGCCATTCTATTTCTCTATCGTAAGCCATTCTATTTCTGTCATGAGCCATTCTATTTCTCTGTCATAAGCCATTCTATTTCTCTGTTATGAGCCATTTTATTTCTCTGTTGTGAGCCATTCTATTTCTCTATCGTAAGCCATTCTATTTCTGTCATGAGCCATTCTATTTCTCTGTCATGAGCCAATCTATTTCTCACCCTCTTTCTTCTATAAAATATCTTTCCAAATTTACATTACATTACACTCGCCTAACCACAAACCATCGCCAATCAGGTTGACCTCTATGTGTACCTTCGCTGCCCGCCCGAAATCTGTTTTAATCGCGTTAAACTTCGCAATCGAAGCGAAGAATCCGCAGGCGTAACTCTGTCTCTGTTGGAGAACCTGCACCAGCTGCATGAGCAGTGGCTGCTCGATGACCAATCAGCTGATCGACCGAACGCTCCGGTTCTTGTGTTGGACGCCAGCCAAGATTTAAACGATATGAAGAGTCAGTGGGACCGGCATATGCCTGCAATACTGTTTGATCAGCACCTGTCCAAGGATAGTTGTCTTGGCAACCAGAAGCCAGGTTATGTGCTGGCTAAAAGTTGCGACTCTTAATGCTGTTTTATTTGAAGAACTAAAAGTTCGGTTTGGTTGATTCGGTTCGTTTGAAACGGGTGGTTCTAATAGTGAACAGGTGGTTCTGGGAGTGAACAGGTGGTTCTAGTAGTGAACAGGTGGTTCTGGGAGTGAACAGGTGGTTCTAGTAGTGAACAGGTGGTTCTAGTAGTGAACAGGTGGTTCTAGTAGTGAACAGGTGGTTCTAGTAGTGAACAGGTGGTTCTAGTAGTGAACAGGTGGTTCTAGTAGTGAACAGGTGGTTCTAGTAGTGAACAGGTGGTTCTAGTAGTGAACAGGTGGTTCTAGTAGTGAACAGGTGGTTCTAGTAGTGAACAGGCAGTTCTGGGAGTGAACAGGTGGTTCTGAGAGTGAACAGATGGTTCTGAGAGTGAACAGATGGTTCTGGGAGTGAACAGGTGGTTCTAGTAGTGAACAGGTGGTTCTAGTAGTGAACAGGTGGTTCTAGTAGTGAACAGGTGGTTCTAGTAGTGAACAGGTGGTTCTAGTAGTGAACAGGTGGTTCTAGTAGTGAACAGGTGGTTCTAGTAGTGAACAGGCAGTTCTGGGAGTGAACAGGTGGTTCTGAGAGTGAACAGATGGTTCTGAGAGTGAACAGATGGTTCTGGGAGTGAACAGGTGGTTCTAGTAGTGAACAGGTGGTTCTAGTAGTGAACAGGTGGTTCTAGTAGTGAACAGGTGGTTCTAGTAGTGAACAGGCAGTTCTGGGAGTGAACAGGTGGTTCTGAGAGTGAACAGATGGTTCTGAGAGTGAACAGATGGTTCTGGGAGTGAACATGTGGTTCTGGGAGTGAACAGGTGGTTCTGAGAGTGAACAGGTAGTTCTGAGAGTGAACAGATGGTTCTGAGAGTGAACATGTGGTTCTGGGAGTGAACAGGTGGTTCTGAGAGTGAACAGGTAGTTTTGAGAGTGAACAGGTAGTTCTGGGAGTGAACAGGTGGTTCTGGGAGTGAACAGGTGGTTCTAGTAGTGAACAGGTGGTTCTAGTAGTGAACAGGCAGTTCTGGGAGTGAACAGGTGGTTCTGAGAGTGAACAGATGGTTCTGAGAGTGAACAGATGGTTTTAGTAGTGAACAGGTGGTTCTAGTAGTGAACAGGTGGTTCTAGTAGTGAACAGGTGGTTCTAGTAGTGAACAGGTGGTTCTAGTAGTGAACGGGTGGTTCTAGTAGTGAACAGGTGGTTCTAGTAGTGAACAGGTGGTTCTAGTAGTGAACAGGTGGTTCTAGTAGTGAACAGGTGGTTCTAGGAGTGAACAGGTGGTTCTGAGAGTGAACAGGTGGTTCTGAGAGTGAACAGATGGTTCTGGGAGTGAACAGGTGGTTCTGGGAGTGAACAGGTGGTTTTGAGAGTGAACAGGTGGTTCTGAGAGTGAACAGGTGGTTTTGAGAGTGAACAGGTAGTTCTGGGAGTGAACAGGTGGTTCTGAGAGTGAACAGGTGGTTCTGAGAGTGAACAGGTAGTTCTGAGAGTGAACAGGTTGTTCTGGGAG
Organism: Macrostomum lignano; assembly: GCA_002269645.1. Taxonomy (NCBI): domain Eukaryota; kingdom Metazoa; phylum Platyhelminthes; family Macrostomidae; genus Macrostomum; species Macrostomum lignano. Next base: position 125,317 of record NIVC01000245.1, read on the forward strand.
TGAGCAGGTAGTTCTGAGAGTGAACAGGTGGTTCTGGGAGTGAGCAGGTGGTTCTGGGAGTGAACAGATGATTCCGAGAGTGAGCAGCTTTTTAAATTTATAACCTATTTGTTATATTTTGTTAAACCTGGTGATGGAATGGACAGTGAGCTTTACTTAGCAGTCAATCATTAATATTGCAATTGTTATAATTTTTTAGAGTTGATAATTTTATTGGCGTACTAATTAATATTAATAATATTAATAATACTAAAATCATGACTTTATTTTTTGGCACATGAACTTGCACTCTTTTCACTATTTTTGGTGTTGTTTTTGATAATATTTTCTAGCCATTCTCTAGCATACGCAATCACTGTCACTAAATTAGTCAACCAATATGACCACTAAGTTTTATTCTAGCATCCAATGCATTGTTGTGCAGCAATTGTAGGGGTTGAGCTATTTTATGATGATACTGAAATAAATTTGAATTTATTTTTCTTCTACTATGTCCATATTTTTGCAAAGCAATTGCAAAGCAAAGCAATTTTCAAATAATTACAGTAGCTTGAAAGCGAATATCTGTCTTGTATATTGGATATACTTGAAAACTCGATTAAAACGCCAATCGTTAATCACACCATCTTTTCTGGGGCAATATTCAGTTGGCAAGCAATTATTCATTTCCGCTCTAAGTCTGAGGATCGTCTTTTAAAACTGAAACTGTTGATAATGGGAACGTAAAAGATTCTTAAAAGGCGGAAACAGTCCGCCAAGCATCCCGCTTTGGTCTGTGTCAGAAACACATGGCCAAGTCATTCAGTCGGTGGTTGCAGTGCCGCAGATTTTCTTTCTTTCTTTTCCTTTCGCCCGCCGTTGATTTATTATCCCTGAGGCGATGGTGCCCCTGGTTGCGCAATGAGCTCCGCGGGCTAATCTATGATTTGTGTATCGATATCATAAAGGAATCGATTGATACGCTCGTAAAATTGATCTACAGTACCACAAGACACGAGACAAATAGAGATTAGACACGAGACAAATAGAGATTAGACATGAGACAAATAGAGATTAGACACGAGACAAATAGAGATTAGACACGAGACAAATAGAGATTAGACACGAGACAAATAGAGATTAGACACGAGACAAATAGAGATTAGACACGAGACAAATAGGTTAGACACGAGACAAGTAGAGATTAGACATGAGAGGGATAGAGATTAGACACGAGACGAGTAGAGATTGGACACCAGAGAATAGATATCACAGTCTAACCCACTGCAAAACACGCGCTGAGGAAGCAATCGACTGGAAAAAAAGGTTTCGCATTTGCTGTGTTCCAAATATTATCTGTTTTGCCTGTTGCACAAGCTTTTCTATTAACAGTTTCTGCATGGAACTGGGTGTCTCTCTCTTCTGCATGTTGCAAGAAAACTTTTCAAAGTGTCTTCAAATCCAATTAGTGTCAGCAACCGCCTGGTGCGCTCTTCTCGCATGCGCTGATTTATGATGCCGCATCCCGCCCGCCACTGCTGCGTCTGTGGAGTCTTGAAGTCATTAAAAATGTTGCTGTAATATTTAGATTTATGACTGTTTCTGAAATGCTGGTCCGGTATTGTGCCACGATGGCCTTTGTTGTGCAATCCTCTATGGTGACACTGGCCAATGCAGCTCTAGTCTCAATCAATTTTTTCTCATTTAGACCAGTTTCAGAGTATAACACTTTAAACTCTTAGATGTGTCTAATCTACTCTCAGGTGTGTCTAATCTACTCCTAGGTGTGTCTAATCTACTCTCGTGTGTGTGTGCCTAATCTACTCTCGTGTGTGTGTCTAATCTACTCTCGTGTGTGTGTATAATCTACTCTTAGGTGTGTCTAATCTACTCTCGTGTGTGTGTGCCTAATCTACTCTCGTGTGTGTGTCTAATCTACTCTCGTGTGTGTGTCTAATCTACTCTTAGGTGTGTCTAATCTACTCTTAGGTGTGTCTAATCTACTTTCGTGTGTCTAATCTACAGTACTATCGTGTATGTGTCTAATCTACTCTCGTGTGTGTGTCTAATCTACTCTCAGGTTTGTGTCTAATCTACTCTTGTGTGTGTCTAATCTACTCTCAGATGTGTATCTAATCTACTCTCATGTGTGTCTAATCTACTCTCATGTCTGTCTAATCTACTCTCAGGTGTCTATGTCTAATCTACTCTCATGTGTGTGCCTAATCTACTCTCAGATGTCTAATCTACTTTTATATGTCTAATCTACACCCAGATGTCTAATCTACACCCAGATGTCTAATCTACACCCAGATGTCTAATCTACACCCAGGTGTCTAATCTACACCCAGATGTCTAATCTACACCCAGATGTCTAATCTACACCCAGATGTCTAATCTACTCTTAGTTGTGTCTAATGTACTCGTGCGTGTCTAATCTATTCTCATGTGTGTATCTATTCTACTCTCAGTTGTCTATTCTACACTCAATTGTGTATGTCTAATATTACTCACTGTATATGTGTCTGCACATCACATGTAGGAATTCAGTGAAAACAATCATATAAGACAGCATAAATGATGCAAATTGCTAATTCACCAATCGGCTTGCGCTTGTGCGGGTATATTCAATATAGCGCAAAAATGGCATGATGTACGCAAAGACGTGCATGAACTGAAAGGATTTGTTTAATAAAAAGCTGTTCCAATTGTTTTCAACGGAATAACTGGCGGATTGCTAGACCATGGGATTGCGGCGGCGGCGGCGGCGTTGCTGCCGCTCACCGATGATGCAGATCCAGAGATCATCGCCGCTCCAGCTTCCAGTTGCTGCTGATGAAGCTTCGCCTGTCGGCGGTCCTTGGCGCGACGATTTTGAAACCAGATTTTTATCTGAAATTGAAACGGTTTTATGAGAACTATTGATAGCTGTTGCCGATACTTTCCTATAAATGTATGCCATTTTGAGATTGGGGTGCCATTTTGAGATGGGGTGCCATTTTGAGATGGAGTGCCATTTTGAGGTTTTTGGTGCCATTTTGAGATCCATTTTGAGATGGAGTGCCATTTTGAGATTGGGTTGCCATTTTGAGATGGAGTGCCATTTTGAGATTGGGGTTCAAATGTTTTAGAATAATGTGTTGCGGGGGTGTGCCCCTCTGACGATGACTATGATCGTTGATGTTTCTGTTGAATCAAATAAGTCGGAGGTTCGATTTGTTTCTCTCGATCTCTAACCTTCAACAAGATGTTTATTACTAATCAATGTTAGTAGCAATTCCTAATAGGATATTGATCACGCAATTACGCAAATTTGTTAAGCAATTCAGTGAAAATGGAGCCACAGGCTACTTATCGATATTGTTGCACGAATTGACGTTTGTCCGGATTTATCTCTGTTAAATCGGGATATTAGAGTTCAGGCCCGATTGTTGGGGCAAGCTAGCGGAGCAGTTGAGGAGGCAAAGAGGCGGAGAGCCGAGAACCGGGAAAAAACTGGAGAGAGGCTTCATTCTCACTGAACGCTAGTATATATATGATTTCTATAACGCATTTCATTGGTGTTCGCTTCACGCAATAGGATCTTTACTGGCGCACAAGCATGTGCTGTACTTTCCTGATAGAAAAACCTTCTGAAGTTCGCATTAGACTAAAAAAAACATTGGGCATAACATGCTTAAATTAAGATCACTTCAGGGTGCCATTTTGAGATGGGGTGCCATTTTGAGATGGGGTGCCAATCTTTCTTCAAAATCGGTTTCCACTTTTATCAAGATTGGTTGCCTTTTTAAAAAATTGTTGGCTATTCAAAATCGGTTGCCACTTTTTCATTTTTCATTCATTTTTCTTTTTTCAACGGTTGCCATTTCTCAAAATCAGTCGCCATTTTTCAACATTGGCTGAAATTTTTCAAAATCGGTTGTCATTTTTCAAAATCGGTTGTCATTTTTCAAAATCGGTTGCCGTTTTTCAAAATCGGTTGCTGTTTTTCAAAATCGGTTGTCATTTTTCAAAATCGGTTGTCATTTTTCAAAATCGGTTGCCACTTCAAGAGAGCTGAAGCTACCAGAATTTTAGAGACAGCTGTAATTATTTATTCAATTAATTTACGAGGAAACCTGGCACAAACTGATTACCATGACACCAACCTGTCTCTCAGTAAGCTGCAGCAGCAGGGACAGCTCCTTCTTCCGTTTCGACCCGATGAACCTCTGATAGTGATATTCCTTCTCCAGCTCCAATCGCTGCTGAGGCGTGTACACCTGCCTGTAGGTGTCCTCTGTGCGAGTCTTTTGGTTGCTCTCTGTACGTTGGGAGTTGTTAGAGGTAGCATTGATGTATTTTACCTACCAGTGTGTCTTCTGTCTATCTACCAGTGTGTCTTCTGTCTATCTACCAGTGTGTCTACTGTCTGTCTACCAGTGTGCCTACTGTCTGTCTACCAGTGTGTCTACTGTCTATCTACCAGTGTGTCTACTGTCTGTCTACCAGTGTGCCTACTGTCTGTCTACCAGTGTGTCTTCTGTCTATCTACCAGTGTGTCTTCTGTCTATCTACCAGTGTGTCTACTGTCTGTCTACCAGTGTGCCTACTGTCTATCTACCAGTGTGCCTACTGTCTATCTACCAGTGTGTTCTACTGTCTATCTACCAGTGTGTCTACTGTCTATCTACCAGTGTGTTCTACTGTCTATCTACCAGTGTGTCTACTGTCTGTCTACCAGTGTGTCTACTGTCTATCTATCAGTGTGTCTACTGTCTGTCTACCAGTGTGTCTACTGTCTATCTATCAGTGTGTCTTCTGTCTATCTACCAGTGTGTCTACTGTCTGTCTACCAGTGTGTCTACTGTCTATCTACCAGTGTGTCTACTGTCTGTCTACCAGTGTGTCTACTGTCTATCTATCAGTGTGTCTTCTGTCTGTCTACCAGTGTGTCTACTGTCTGTCTACCAGTGTGTCTACTGTCTGTCTACCAGTGTCTACTGTCTATCTACCAGTGTGTCTACTGTCTATCTACCAGTGTGTCTACTGTCTATCTACCAGTGTGTCTACTGTCTGCCTACCAGTGTGTCGTCTACTGTCTATCTACTAGTGTGTCTACTGTCTGCCTACTAGTGTGTCTACTGTCTATCTACCAGTATTTCTACTGTCTATCTATCAGTGTATGTCTACCGTGTGTCTACCAGTGTGTCTACTGTCTATCTACCAGTGTCTACCCTCTTTACCCTGAATCCACCCTATCTTTCTACCAGTATGTTTATTTGCCATAATATTTCTGACTATTCTATCATCTATCTCTAGAAGCCCGATACAAGCCGATCCATATCCATCCATAAGCTACCACAGTCTCTATTTTGCAGCCAACCAACCCAAGCCCCGTCAGACTCACTTCTGCACTGATGCAGTGCGCAGAGGCGTTGCTCCTGTCTGGTGTACGCGGTCGCGATATGATTATTACTAGTGTTTCTATTAACATTAACCGACACTTGTTGATGTTGCTGCTCCCAATTTATGTTATTGTTGTAACCATGACAACATAGACAACAGCTATCCAATCCGATCAATCTATTCTGCAGACAGTGTTGCTGAGGTTGAGACTGCATAGTGAACTACTGTATGGTCGATGGTTTCTCTGAGAGAATCTCCCGCCTTTGCATGTCAATTACGTCTTTTAGTTTAACGAAAATTTCAACACTCAGGCTGTTTTTATTGATAAGAATTCATACGCTGGTTACTCTTATTGGCCAGTTTCAGTATTTGCTCTTGGCCAATCAGAATTGACCAAAGATCCAGCAGAGACCTTCGAGCGCTTGGGTCAGGTTGATTAGTGCAAACTGTTTTGTTCCCTGCAACTGTCTACCACTGTGTCTACTGTCTATCAGTGTGTCTACTGTCTGTCTACCAGTGTGTCTACTGTCTATCTACCAGTGTGTTCTACTGTCTATCTACCAGTGTGTCTTCTGTCTATCCACCAGTGTGTCTACTGTCTATCTACCAGTGTGTCTTCTGTCTATCTACCAGTGTGTCTACTGTCTGTCTACCAGTGTGCCTACTGTCTGTCTACCAGTGTGTCTACTGTCTATCTACCAGTGTGTTCTACTGTCTATCTACCAGTGTGTCTACTGTCTGTCAACCAGTGTCTCTTGCTTGTACATGGTACAGCGACTCTTACCTATAGCCATAGCCTTAGGAAAAAAGTTAGTTAGCCTAAGCTATAGCTCATTTCTGCTCTCTTACGGCGTGTCATGACACATCAATTTTAAAACTTTGGCATCCTGAATGAATGATGTCAGACTGTAATTCAGTTTTTTCAACGCTGGATATTTTATTTGAATTGCATCAGTAATTTTACAAGTTATAGGGATTATTGGGATCTCAAGACTTCTCTTAATTTACAATTTTGTAGCCAAATCTAAAATAAAACACCTACAATCTAAGTTGTACATTACAGATCTGGAAAATATCAATTTAAATGTATATTTTTAATTGTTTAAATTTACTATCTGTCTGTCTACTAAACTGGCTGCTGCATCCAAATTATGATTTACAGCTTACAGGCGCCGAAACCCCATTCGAATGCAATAAAATTTATGATAAGGACAATTAAAATAAAGCCATTTATGCCTTATTATCTCGTAAGAAGCGACTCAATATTTTTTAAATTGTTTATTTCATGATTTAACCAAGTTAAAAAACTTGATATCGATTAAAAATCAACAAAACCGAATTCAAAAGAAAAAGTTTTTTTAAAAAGCATTGCACAAACACTTTAAATTACTGAGGTAATGCCATATTAAAAGTAGTATGCATAATTTTTGACTAGAATTTTTAATAAACAACAAAGAAAATAAAACTAAATTTAAAGTTTCCCAGATTAATTTTTGTTTTAATAAATGAAGGTCGAAAAACCGACTGACTAGCAAAGCGATTACCGATATGTATCGAAAAATTGATTTTTAAGTGGGAACAACAATGAGCTATATTAGGAAACATTGAGAAAATATTATATACAACAATTGCTTCTTAGCCCAGAGGAAAAGTGAGGCAAGCAAATAAGCAATTATAGAAAACATTTTTAGACGATTTAAAAAACATCAACTACTGACTATTCAGTAGCAATTATAGGATAATAACAACACAAAGATAAGTTGAATACTGCGCTAAGGTGCTCGTAAAGAAATATCAGTTAGAACAGCAGCTTGTCAGACAACGAAATTTGTTTGTTATAATCGGGCTGGTGCATTATAACAATTTTATTACAGCATAAATAAACAAACAGGAAGAAAGTAGCAGTTCAAGATACGAAACACTGGTTTTATTTGAAAGGAATTCAAACTTTTGCTGGTGCAATTCAAGAATTGATAATCCTCCATAGGGATCATTTTGGTATTATCAATACGAGCGTAGGGATCAAAATGGGATTATTAATAGAGATCATCAATTGGGATTGCAATGGGATTATTAATAGAGATCATTATGAGATTATTAATAAGATTATCAAGGGGGATTATAATGGGATTACCAATAGGGATTATAATGGGATTATCAATAGCGATCATTATGAGATTATCAATAGAGATTATAATGGCATATCAATAGGGATTACAATGGGATTATCGATAGGGATTACAATGGGATTATCGATAGGGATTTTAATGGGATTATTATTATGGATTTTAATGGGATTACCAATAGGGATCATTGTAAGATTATCAATAGGGATTATAATGGGATTATAAATAGGGATTATCAACTTAAGATATTGCGGTAATCTTATCTGTTCTACACTAATTTGCAAACACCAATTTGTTTACAAAATAGAACTAGCAGCTGACCCTAAAAAAAACAGACAAAAAGAACCCCGAGAGCGACCTACACGAGCCCAGCATCAATAGTTATCGTCATCATCTTCTCCGAGCACATCCTTAATCCCCGGTGCCGATCTCGCGGCTGGCAAAGCTGGCGAGACGTGAGTAGAGCCGGACTCCAACTCGGGACTATCAGCTGCTGAGTTGTTGGCGTCGCCATGGCGACCAGGACTAAGAGCGGCGGCGGCGGCATCCTCCGGCGTTGTTAAAGGCGGAGTCGCTTGCGGTTGCTGCTGCTGAGCCCGAGTAGTTGGTTGCTGCTGTTGACCGAATTGAGCAGTTCTGTGATGAAATATCGCCTGCTCAATGTAGCTGTTTGCTATGGGTCTGCGCCGCTTCTCCGCTCTGCGGAACAGAGTGACCTCCTGCGGTGCGGTTAAAATTAAGAGATTTAAAAATTCAGCTGACTCGCTTGACTCCTTGCATGACCTGACAAACCTACTGACCCCCCCCCCCAAATTACCTCCTACCTGATCCCCAGATGACCACCTTACCCTGACCCCCACATGACTACCATATCCTGACCGCCACATGATTACCTACCCTGACCCCCGAGTCCACGACCACCCTACCCTGACCCCCACACGACCACCCTACCTGACACCCACATGACCACCCTACCCTGACCACCCTACCTGACCACACTACCTTGACCCCCACCTGACCACCCTACTCTGACCCCAACATGACCACCCTACTCTGACCCCCACATGACCACCCTACTCTGACCCCAACATGACCACCCTACTCTGACCCACACATGACCACCCTACTCTGACCCCAACATGACCACCCTACTCTGACCCCCACATGACCACCCTACTCTGACCCCCACCTGACCACCCTACTCTGACCCCCACATGACCACCCTACTCTGACCCCCACATGACCACCCTACTCTGACCCCCACATGACCACCCTACTCTGACCCACACATGACCACCCTACTCTGACCCCCACATGACCACCCTACTCTGACCCCCACCTGAACGACCTACTCTGACTCACACATGACCACCCTACTCTGATCCCCACATGACCACCCTACCTGACCCCCACATGACCACCCTACCTTGACCACCCCACCTGACCACCCTACTCTGACCCCAACATGACCACCCTACTCTGACCCCAACATGACCACCCTACTCTGACCCCAACATGACCACCCTACTCTGACCCCCACATGACCACCCTACTCTGACCCCAACATGACCACCCTACTCTGACCCCAACATGACCACCCTACTCTGACCCCAACATGACCACCCTACTCTGACCCCCACATGACCACCCTACTCTGACCCCCACCTGACCACCCTACTCTGACCCACACATGACCACCCTACTCTGACCCCCACATGACCACCCTACTCTGACCCCAACATGACCACCCTACTCTGACCCCAACATGACCACCCTACTCTGACCCCAACATGACCACCCTACTCTGACCCCACATGACCACCCTACTCTGACCCCCACCACCCTACTCTGACCCACACATGACCACCCTACTCTGACCCCCACATGACCACCCTACTCTGACCCCAACATGACCACCCTACTCTGACCCACACATGACCACCCTACTCTGACCCACACATGACCACCCTACTCTGACCCCAACATGACCACCCTACTCTGACCCACACATGACCACCCTACTCTGACCCACACATGACCACCCTACTCTGACCCACACATGACCACCCTACCCCGACCCCCACATGACCACCCTACTCTGACCCCCACCTGACCACCCTACTCTGACCCACACATGACCACCCTACTCTGACCCCCACCTGACCATCCTACCCCGACCCCCACATGACCACCCTACTCTGATCCCCACATGACCACCCTACTCTGACCCCCACATGACCACCCTACTCTGACCCCCACATGACCACCCTACTCTGATCCCCACATGACCACCCTACCTCGTATAAAAGCAGCATGACAGACGTGAATGAAAGCTCTACCTGCTGTTTAAAATATCTTCTTTCCTCCTCGTCCACAAGCACCAGATTCAAATAGTATTTCACCGAGAACTTCTTATTAACGTCTCGCATTGATGGAGTCAAATCGTAGCCGCTCAGAAACAATCGAATAGGGATAGACTCCCCTCTGACTGGGGCTCCGTCCATGATCTCAAACTTAGCCAGAGTTTCGCTTTCATTCAGAGCGGCCGGACCGGAGCCCGCTAACTCTCTCCGAATAATCTGCACCTCCATGTGGCGAATTTTAATTCGAACCAATAGGAAAAAGATTTTACCAACTATGACATCTTTCAGGTGATATTTTGATTTGTTATACTCGAACTCGATGTGCAAACAGTCCTCAATGCCGACTTCCATTTTAATGCTACTATTCAAGTCAGGATATTGGGCCAGTGTGTGCACGCAAATGTCCTGCTCTTTGACTAAATCGCTCAGGCGTTTGACTACTGTGACTCGTAAGTAGCATCTGCGGTTAAGGAGAAATTTTTAGTCGATACAATTCTCGATCTGGGTATTTTGAGAACAAAATGGATATAAACTTACCTCAGTCTAACATTAGCTCCAGAGTAGCTCTCGTATGGCTTCTCAACGTTGACAAATTCGAAGCCATAACAGACCCCCTGGGTAAGAATGCCGGGCCTTGCCAGCTCTCTGACCATCGAGACGAATTCGTGTCGATTGCCGCGGTCAAAGTAGAGATCTGATAGAATTTGTTAATTTAACTACTTAGAGTAGAAATATAGGATTTTTAACTGAAAAAATCTAATATACTACTTAAAGTAGCTCACCAATCTGACCAACGAATTCTATTTTAATGCCCTGGTGCTCCAATTTTGTTCCAGACTTCTTCACTAATATGTTCACTTTTCCGCTAACTGTTTCTCCATCGTAATAGAGAGGCAGGCGCTCTTTTCTGCCATCTTCTAGTTTCAATTCGGCAGTTTTTCTGCTCTCCTGGCCATCGAGAACGATATCGATCTCGGCGCCTTGGCTGACAAGACCAAAGAAGCTCATGAATTAATTATTAAACTAATAATTTACTTTACTGCTAAATTTGTTTTTTTATTAACAGGTACCAACTGCTTTTTGTAATAAATAGGATTCTATATCAACTATATTATTATATCAAATATGATAGTATAAAAATAAGTTATAAAACTTTAGTTTTTTAACTTGCTTCTTTAAAAGTTCTTCAACTTGTCTGTTTGCTTTATGTTGAAATTTGCTACTTTGTGTGTCAAAAGTGAACACTAAACTCTAGCAAGGGGTTTTGCACCTCCTTTCTGAATGTTGAGTACATGTCTATACTAAATGTATAACAAAGGACATACCAAGAGCTTCATTAAAACATTTTTGTCTACTAAATGTATGCCAGTTATATTAAATATATGCTGGATAAAGAGAAAGCCGAATATCAACATATAGGTTGTTATGACACATTTTGTACTCCAAAGTGCATTGTCAGGCATATTGTTTGGAATGAGAGAAACAGTGAACAAAGCAAATTTAGAAATTATTTTTTGTCAATGTAACTAATAAGTAAATATTTTTTGTAAGCAGTTAAGGTCAGTGCTCTCTAACTTTGAATATATGGAGAACATGGCCTGCACCACTATGCTGAAGTACATGCATATTAAAGGTGGGTGACTGGTTTTTTATGTAAAAGGCTTCTAAGATCTTGAGTTTGTAATCAGATGGGCATTGGTCGATGATTTTAAAGCATTCATCAGGTGTGCAACTAGAGCAGCTGTTGCATTCCAAAAGGTGGGTTTGGATGGCCATTGGTTTGAGCCAGTGCTCCCTGATTCTAGTGTGCAAGTGTCTTGGTTCTTTCCACATAGCAGACGCCACGTAAGACAACACCTGCATGTAGAGCATGGGGTACAAGCGACTTTAACCAATTGACAAAACTGCCAACTTTAGAAGAGAGGTAAATAATGCAAATTTGCCTTTTGAACAAGTTGTGGAATAATTTTCAAATCCTGTTTTTGAAAGGGAGAATGCCGATTAGTTCACTTAGATCAATGTGATTAGGTGAAGATCACATTAAAGAGTAACCATTTTGTTTGAGCACTTTGGTCAAAAACCTGATTTCTTGGTCAAAGTTGATCCAGGATTTGCAGATGGTGTAGGCTCTGTGAAGCAAGCATCTGATCAGACCAGATTTCTACTGTCGGAGTCACAAGGCATGAAAGTTAAGATTGAGGAAGGTTTTTTGGAGAAAACTAGTGGAGAGGGTCCATAGACAATGAAATGGATGTTGGGTTGCTTTTATACACCAATTCAATAGCAAGGTGAATAGCAAGAGACTGAGCCCTTGGTGCTCTCCAATGAACCTTGGATGTGCTCCAGAATCTGATTGTGGTGTTGTGCATTATATTATAGAGCCTGCTGACAAGCATGGTTTGTAAGAGTTCATCCTCAGCTGCTTGATAAGTCTTCCACATCCAGCTTGTCAAACTTGCAAAAGTGGGCCATATCATGGAGTCTTTAGGCGAAGGTCTGCACTGGTTCAGTTGGCTCCTGATGCATTGACATGAACTTCAACCATTCAGCAATAAGAAGCTTCTTTTTTGGGAGACTCTTCTCAATGATGAGCTTGATGAGATGATATGCCAGCTTCAATGCCACCACTGCCAGAAGCTCCAGCATTGGCAGCCTTGTCAGCACCCTCATTGGCGGCCTTATCAGAAGCTCCACAAGCAGCCCCGAGGACGAAGTGCCGCTTGGTGCAACTTGAACACGCAGTCTTGAGAACAAGCTGCTGCAACAAGCGCCTTGCAGTTGCGCATTGACAAATCTACACAACAAAAGTGTGCGCCATCATCAATGCCCAGGCTGCGGCACCTGTACAGCAGTAGGTACCGCCAAGCAGCCACCGCCACAAGCCAGGAAAGGCACACTGTGCAGCTGCCGACATCATAAAAGGTGCCAAAACGGACAGCATGCAGCCCTTGGCTAAGCGCAGCCTTATCAGCTCCAGCACTAGCTCCGGTAGGATCAATGGTTGACAGAGAGCACATTGAGAACACTCAGCGAGAGGCGATGCATGCTCCTTTGTGTCAACATAGCAAGCAACTCAAGAAGATCGCCTACACAATCCACTAGTATCTGATGCGGATTGGCCATCTACGATTGGATCATTAGATCAGGTCCAAGAGGAAAGTCTCTACCCTTTAAAATGTCCCACACAAAAGTACTTGAATATGGAATAGGCATTCATATTATATAAATTTGCTTTTCATATATTAACCCTTTTTGTCTAAACTATTTTCTAGTGCAGGCATATTGTGTTGTAGTTATTCAATAGATTGATGTCTCCTAATAACTTAGCTTAATTTGCTTGAAAATCCCATTTGGCTGACAATAATAGTTTATCTCATAAACATTGATAGTGTCATAGATCTTCTCCATGGTAGGTCTTTTACACAACATTGATAATGTAATCAAATTTGTCCTTGTACATTTCATCTGCTAATTTGCTAGGTGATAAGTCTATTGCCATGGATAGTCCATTCTCAACTATCTCCCTCCTTTCCTGTTGCTATTAGTATTGAATTTTGTCCCTGCTCCACAAGTTGTATGCATAAGCAGGATGCTCTTCTAGTTCATCCAAGGCCTGCTTGCTAATTGTTCAATATAGTAGCTTCCTCTGCTGCAGTGCCATTCTACTTGGGTCTATTAGTTGGAGATTGGGCAAGAAAACAGATTCCTCCGGGTTTTGGAACTTTTTTAATCTATTGATATGTATTCAGATTGGTTTCTTGTTATTGTCTTTTAAAAAGTTATTTGTTACATTTATTATAAAAATTATATTTTCTTAACTATATAGTATTATATCTTATATCTAAAGCTAAGCAGACTAATCAATTGATAGACTAGTAGGCCAGGTTTAATGTGTATCTCCTAGATGGCAGGAAACTTAAATGCAAAACATATAATATAGAATTTTCCTATGCAACAAATAGGCTATTTTAGTGTTGATATTTTTAATATTAAGTTTGTGAAAAAAGCAGAAAATACTTTTCTTAACCTTCTTTGGCCACTTTGCTTGTCCAGTGGAAGGGAAGTGGCATGTTTGTAAAAACAACCTCCCCAACCTTAGCTTGCAGGTTGCTATATATTAGAAGGGGTAGGTGACACATTTCCTAGGTTTAATGCAAATAACCTTCCATGCCATATTGGGGCTGCAATTGAATTTTAATGATTCCCCTAGAATAGGGAAGGTCAGGCTGAGTGTACATAGCAATGTACAGTATTAATAAAGGTTATAGATAGCTAGGACCCAGTCCAATATTTTTTATTTTAATCTATATTTTTAGAACTAGAACTAAAATGTTTACAACTTCTAAGGTTTCAAAAACATATGTTATAAAGCAACACTCAGTTGGAAAACAAAGTATAAACTATAACAGTTTCATTTGGGTAGGCACAAAAACATTTTTGAGCTTCTCATCAATCACTGGAGTAAGTAAATTATTTTATATTCTTTTTCAACTCTTTTTTCTAGTAAGAGACATTTTTATAGTCTTGACTGTTTTATTTATTTACCAAGTAAGTATACAATTATTGACCTATGATTGTTCATTTGATTGCATGCATTCAATTTATTCAGCCCATGGTATGGTGTTGTATATATTTATCAAGCTCCTAATTTTACTTTTTGCTTAAGCAAGAGCATTTTAATAAAGAAGTTAAATTTTGTGCCAGTAAAAATAAAAATATAGCTTAATTGATTATAGACATTGCCTATGCTAATTGAATAATTTTAAATAGCAGTGGAAAAAGCAATGCAAATGAAAATTCAATAATGGTCTTCTTATTTTTGGTATGTACTAATATTCTATGACTACCTTTACGTGGTTATATTTTTAGAAGCCATGATGCTGATTAGGCAGATAAAGAACCCATGGAGCTAAGTTCATTATTGCATGAAACTGAATCTATTGATTTTCTAAACTGTTCTAGCTATAAAAAAGCAATTGCGGGACTGCTTTGATAGCTAGTAGCAAAAACATCAAGAGCTGCTTGATTGCTTTGATGAAATGCAGAATCAACAAGGAATTTACCAACTGTGTGCCAAAGCAAAAAGCTCATACCAATGCTACATGTGTGGTCTAAATGAGGTTTGTGCCAAGTGCCTTGCTAGGCATCATTAGGAGCAGCCTTTCCACCCAGTTGAAAAATGGAATGTGGGTTTGTAACTGGGTTTTAGCAGCTTGCATTGTCTATTCTAGAGTTGTACAGGGCCAATACTTCTAACAAGTCAATGAGAAGACAAGGCACCATATCTTATGCCTATGTACAACTCTAGTAATAGCTTCAATGGATATAATTTTCATCACTGAATAAGGTGTATGATTACGCTATATAGTTTGTATAGCTTTTTTTCTATTGGATACTAGTGATAACAATATATAAATTTGAGATGAAGGAGAAGTAATTTTTTATCATTTTATCTATTTTTAATGAACATATTGTGTTTTAATTTTTGTTCAAAGTTAAACCATCTTAACCAAAAGTGTGATCAGTGTGTATGGAATTCTGGACATCAAATTCAAAAGGTCTATTTAATCTATTATGACTATTACAAGATGAAAAATCCATCACCATTTCATAATTAATTGTGTTCATTTATCTTGTATACTACTCATCCTACTAATTATTTGAATTGTTCCATATTTCTATTATAGCTAAAGAGCTAAATGTCAAGTTGCACTTTTTCAGCTGCATTTCAATCTACTAGGCCTTGATTAGTCTTGGGTATTGGCTTGCAAAATCCATTCCTAAGAAGGTTTATAGGCCAAAAGCTATGTCAATTCACCTTATGCTACTTATAGAGTTGCTCAAGCAGTGCACCAGTGCCTCACTATTTTCTATTTGCAAGGCACTGCACTTACACAAAACTGCAATGTGAAACTTTAGGCCAGTAAGTCATGCTTTGCTTTACTTTCAAGTATAATGTTTACAATTTGTTAGACTCCATTGCACTATAGCATGCTACTTTAATTCATTCAAAAAGACTTATATGAATTTTTTGTATGTATTGCTGCTATCTAATGTTTATATGAATAGCCACAGTTTTATATTTATATGGATTTATACACCATATTTTTAATACAGTTCCTATTTTTCATATCAAGAATATTCTTTCAAATGACAAATTTTATCACCCTTATTTAATAGGTGAACATCTATAGACGTCTAAATACATTTGGTACATTCAGGGCATTTGAGCATCAAGTCAATGACATTTGGTCTATTAGAAAAGTAAGCTGCCTTGCTTTCTTTGTGGTGAGACATTTAAAGCAAATAGTTTGTAGTTTTTTTATTAGCAAATGGCTTTTTATGTTTTGTGTTTATTCCACTAGAATGCATATACAAATTGTGTTGTCAAATGTTCCATTAAATATAAGCTAAACATTTCTAAAAAATTCAAAAAAATATTCCTGAAAAATTTCCATGCTATATTTGAATAGACTGGTATGTTGAAAACTAATAGCAAAGTTACTTCAACTACAACTACAGCTGAGAGCATTGCTAGTTTGACTATAACTACTAGAGCTAAGTACATGGCTAGTTTAACTATAACTATTAGAGCTAAGAGCATAGCTAGTTTGACTAGGCCTATAACTAATAAAGCTAAGAGCATAGCTAGTTTGACTATAACTAGAGCTGAGAGCATAGCTAGTTTGATTATAGCTACTATAGCTAAGAACACAGGTAGTTCAACTACAACCACTACAGCTGAGAGCAAAGCTAGTTTGACTATACTTTATTTATAACATAGGAAATTTATAGTACAACCAATACTTTATGAAAGGGCATTGCCTTCAAAGTTTTTCTAAGTAGTTTTGCATTTTGATTTGTAAGAAATGCATCAAATTGGTATATGTACTAGTTGTTTTTGCTCTTACTTTATAAATCCAACTGTTATGCCAATACCACCAAGTTGTCACA
This sequence comes from Macrostomum lignano, assembly GCA_002269645.1. NCBI lineage: Eukaryota > Metazoa > Platyhelminthes > Macrostomidae > Macrostomum > Macrostomum lignano. Next base: position 142,127 of record NIVC01000245.1, read on the forward strand.
GCTAGGCATCTTTCCTCTCTAATTATATATAATCTTATTCTATTAATTCCTACTCTTTCTAGTAGCTTAATTCTAGTAACTTTCTGGTAGCATTCTAGTAGTGTTTTATAGTAGCTTTCTGGTGGTGTTTGTTCTGGTAGCTTTCTGATAGCATTTATATATTATTGCTTGAGCAGTCTAAAGGTACATGTATTCTTTCTAGTCTCTAAGGCATTACCAGGATTAAAGGGTTATAGCAATTACTCTTATTGTGCCATAGACATTTGTGTCCTTGACAAAGGTAGACAGAAAATGTGAGTAGAAAAGGGGGTGTGGGGGCAAAGCCCCCACCAAAAGCCATGACAAAATACCAAATAAGATTTTTAGCTGTGCCTGTAGTACAGTACTAACTTAAGAAGAGAAGAGAAGAGATTAGACTTATCATACCACAGACTGCATACGGTTTGACTAAGACAAACTAGATCTAAAAGCATGATCAACTATATAACAATATCACAAAGGGCGAGATAAGTGGATTGAATGCTGATGAATTAGAATTTGTATTTGTAACTCATCAATCTACTAGACGCAGTCATGAATCGGCTGTCTCATAATATGATGAACTTCTATTGGTTGACTCAAGACGCATCAACAAGTTCCTTCTAAACATGAGTTTCCTGAACTAGACAAGATAGACCTCCAAGAGATAACTAATCTGGAGAAGGCTGCTGTTGTACAATCAATAGAGAAGCAGACGGATGCCTACTCTGGAAGACTGAAGGCTTTTCTGAGTGAAAGAGGTCTTTCCACTGACATAGAGACTATGCCATCAAGGTATTTATGCCAGTAGGCCTACCTAAGACTCTGAGTCTGGTTTTCTATTGTATAGAAAGCTGACAGCTACGCCTATAGTTGCAGCACACTAGTTTGCATGAGGGCTGCTATTCATCGTTTTCTGCTGGCCAAGTGGGGTTTGTCTCTGATTAGGAATCCCAACTTTGTTGAGCTTGGACCTATCGCCTGCTTCTAGCTAGTGCGTCCAAGGGCGAGTTAATGTCATTAACTGCCTGCTAATTTGCATTAAATTAAGTTTGACATAGACAGTTTGTTTGATATTTCGGTTATCTTCAAGTTTCGTTCGTTTAATTCCAACACCCACAAGCAAGCGGGCTTAAATGTAGTCTATGGCATTAAAAGGCAAGAATAAGTGCCCGGCGGGCACAAAGGTCATGGTACAATGAATATTGAACATCTACTAAAATGTCTAAATCTACTAAATAGAATTGCGGTAGAGAAGCACTCTTAACAGATAATAGTAAGACGAAACTCAATATTATTTGCGACGCGTTTCGGCTAAAACTAGCCATCTTCAGGCACTATCGAACAGAATTTATTTCAACTTATTAAATACTGTGTAGACGACAAAATCAGGTATTGAAAAGATATAAAAGGACTAAAGGATCAATGTACAGTATAGCAATGTTCATAATATTTTTTTGTGGAATGACAGGACAGAGAAAAAGAGAGAGAGAGAGAGAGAGAGAGAGAGAGAGAGAATGAGGCGTATGCGCCCCAAATGTACTCTAGCTTAGAACACCAACAGCCGTTCACTCGCACCTCCTCCAGATAGTTGGACATTGAGAATGGGTTTGTGTAACTTAATGTGCAGAGCTTCAAGAATGTTAAGTTTATGCTCATTTTTGCTGTTGTCTATGACCTTGAAATGAGAGGTTATGTCTGGCTCATCACAACAACCATGGCATTGCAGCAAATGTTCCTGAATCGGAGAGTTTCGTTGTCTATGTTCCTTGGCTCTCGTGAGTAGGTGTCGCTTGGTTTTACCAATGTAGGTAATGCTCTGGTCAACAGAGCAACGAAAACGATAGATGACACCTGCCTTGAGAGCACATGGAACACGAGACTTTAAACTGCCAACGAATTGACTGACTTTATGAGTACGGAACACTACATGAATCTTAGTCTTAAAGAATTTTTGGCAAGTTTTGCGAATTTGCCTCTTAAACACAATCGAAGAGTTGCCCAAAAACGGAAGAGTCAAGATTGGTTCTCCTGGTTCTCTATCTGGCCGTTTAGGTTTAAGCTTTTTTTCAATTTTTTCATCTAAGAAATTACCAATAACCTTCATGATGTAGTTAATAGGGTATCCATTGGCAGTGAGAATATTGATAATGTTGGTAAACTCGTTGTGCAGCAACGACCAAGAGCAACATACTGTATAGGCCCGATGAAGCAGACAACGAATGACTCCCGTCTTCCATTCCCTGGGGCACAACGCCTGGAAATTAAGCATCAAGTTAGTGAATGTGGGCTTGCGATACACTTCGGTCTCAATAGCGCAGTCCTTCAGATGGATCTCGATGTCAAGAAACGGAAGTTTCTTTCCACCATATTCCACGGTGAATTTAATGTTAGGATGGGTGGCGTTTATTGTGTTGAGAAATTGCAGAAAGTCTTCCTCGTTATCAAAAATAGCGCAAGTGTCATCGACATACCGTTTGTAAAATTTCGGAGCACAGCTTTTTTCCATCCAGGTTTTCTCCCAATGCGACATGCAAACGTTAGCAAGAGTGGGGGCAAGAGGGCTGCCCATAGCGCAGCCGTCAATTTGCTGGAAGTACTTATCGCCGAATTGGAATATCCCAGACGTGGCAATAACCAACAATTTCTTAAACACTTTCTCCGGGATTGGTGGCGTTGGGTTGTCTTTGAAGACCAAATTGGTAGCAATGTCGATCGCCAGATTCAGCGGAACATTGGTAAATAGAGAGGTGACATCGAAGCTATACAATTGATCTTCATGAGATGGGGTGTAATTGCTGATGGCTGTTATGAATTCCCTATTGGACCGCAAACTGAAATCCTGAGGGATGCATGGCTTGATAAGTGAGTCTAGAAATTTAGCCAGCTCATATTCAGCCGTGTTCAGCATAGACACAATGGGTCTCAATGGTTTGTCTTCCTTATGGACCTTGCACGAGCCATAGAGTTGGCCAGGTTGACTCCCACACGGCATAATCTTCTTGTACACATGGTCACTTATGTGCGGTCTGACATAGGTTCTAATATAGTTTTGGATAGAGCGTTCAGATTTAAGAACAGGGTGTGACACGGTAACCATTTCATCGGCAGGTCCTAAGCATTTAAATTTGGTTTTGTCTTGAATTAAGTTGGTCATTTTGGCCTCATATTCAGCACTGTCTAAAATAGCAACGCCATAGCCCTTGTCAAAGCTCAAAATCTTGATTTGTTCATTATTGCGGATGTCCTTAAGGGTTCTGTGAAAAAAATTGTTCTGTTTACTGTTGATGGACATGAGAGCACGTGAGCAGAAGTGATCAGTGTCAGAGATAATTCTGTTCTTGCAACCATCGGGAAGGAAGTGCGCGTCATGGCTACCGGTATTACTAAGAGGTCGAGTACACTTACCAATGGCATTCTCTAATTCAGAGAAGAGGTGAAACTTGTTGAGCTTGGAAGGAAGAATCGGGTGTTTCAAACCAAATTGCAGTGCATGTAGCTCATTTAGAGAAAGCTCATGCCGGGAAAGGCATGCTTAATTTCCAGGCGTTGTGCCCCAGGGAATGGAAGACGGGAGTCATTCGTTGTCTGCTTCATCGGGCCTATACAGTATGTTGCTCTTGGTCGTTGCTGCACAACGAGTTTACCAACATTATCAATATTCTCACTGCCAATGGATACCCTATTAACTACATCATGAAGGTTATTGGTAATTTCTTAGATGAAAAAATTGAAAAAAAGCTTAAACCTAAACGGCCAGATAGAGAACCAGGAGAACCAATCTTGACTCTTCCGTTTTTGGGCAACTCTTCGATTGTGTTTAAGAGGCAAATTCGCAAAACTTGCCAAAAATTCTTTAAGACTAAGATTCATGTAGTGTTCCGTACTCATAAAGTCAGTCAATTCGTTGGCAGTTTAAAGTCTCGTGTTCCATGTGCTCTCAAGGCAGGTGTCATCTATCGTTTTCGTTGCTCTGTTGACCAGAGCATTACCTACATTGGTAAAACCAAGCGACACCTACTCACGAGAGCCAAGGAACATAGACAACGAAACTCTCCGATTCAGGAACATTTGCTGCAATGCCATGGTTGTTGTGATGAGCCAGACATAACCTCTCATTTCAAGGTCATAGACAACAGCAAAAATGAGCATAAACTTAACATTCTTGAAGCTCTGCACATTAAGTTACACAAACCCATTCTCAATGTCCAACTATCTGGAGGAGGTGCGAGTGAACGGCTGTTGGTGTTCTAAGCTAGAGTACATTTGGGGCGCATACGCCTCATTCTCTCTCTCTCTCTCTCTCTCTCTCTCTCTCTCTTTTTCTCTGTCCTGTCATTCCACAAAAAAATATTATGAACATTGCTATACTGTACATTGATCCTTTAGTCCTTTTATATCTTTTCAATACCTGATTTTGTCGTCTACACAGTATTTAATAAGTTGAAATAAATTCTGTTCGATAGTGCCTGAAGATGGCTAGTTTTAGCCGAAACGCGTCGCAAATAATATTGAGTTTCGTCTTACTATTATCTGTTAAGAGTGCTTCTCTACCGCAATTCTATTTCGATATCAACAAGCGCTACAATGACGTGACTGTCCCCTATCTTCGTAAATCTACTAAAACATGAATACATTTAATGGCGCTAGAAAAGTTAGTAATTAGGCCTAGCTTAGTTAAAATAGTAACAATCATTTATCAATAAACCAGCAAGCTGAGACAGCAACCAGCATGCTACCATAGTGTAAATAAATAACTGTAGTCGTGCTGTCAATTCTACATTTTAAGCAAATGTGGCAGGCGAAATGCCATACTGACTTTGCTATATCATCGTTTAACTAAATTTTTCATTAATTGCATGCGATTTTTTTTTCATTTTTCCATTCGCTGTCATTATTCATGTCACTCGTCCTTTAAATGTTTAATTCCCTTTGCTTGACATGGACTTTTTTCTTTCTTTTTCTGGTTTTTGCTATCCCTTCTTTGGAACTTTTGTTTTTCTGCGCGCTGTATTAACGTATTTGCGCCTTGTCCACCCCGTTAATTTTTGTTGCCCATTGCTCAGCCCAGTGCATGTCCCCAGCGTTCGAACAGTTTCTCTGTGTTATTTAAACCGCTGTTCTGAGCCCGGTCTTTTTCATTACTCTTGCCCTCTGCCTCCCCACCTCCGCTCTACGTTTTCTCCCGCTCGTTTAGCGTTAAATTTGTGACTGTTTCGTTTAATAACCAAGCTTAATCAGCCAACTGCAAGTTTTATTAATTTAGTTTAGTTTTCTTTGTAATTAGCACCCCGGTGCCGCTGCAAATTAATCTTGGTCGACAAATATAATTTACCCTAACCTACCTGCTGCTCATTATCGGACATTTAGTCACCTACTAGTTAATTTAACTAAAATTAAAAATTAATAAGTTACGCTAATTATTTATTCGTTGACGTTAAGCCATAGCCTATCTTGAGTTATTTGTCCGTGGGACGTAAAACAACCAAGTTCTCATCTCAAAGAAAGCTCTGAGACTTATACGTTCCGTAATACGAGAATTACGGTGGTGGCAGCTCTCTCTACCCTACTGCACCCGACGACAACCGGCTAGCCGGGCCAAAAGCTTACAAAATCATCGGGCTAACCGGCAGGAAAGCGCGCTCTCGAGCTCTCGCTTCTCCCGGCTAGACGGGCCCAAAGCGCGCTCCCATACAATCAAATGGGAGTGTATCAATTGAAAGCTTTTAACGGGTGTTTAATAACAATTTGCAGTATAAAAATCGACGTTTGTTAATATTAATTCGCTTGCATGTAATTTGAAAACAAAATTTACAGGAATGAGCTAGGGTTCCTGTGTTCAACGTTCAACAAAAGCTTTTAAGGCATATTTGTTGTGCTACTGTGCATTGCTGTGCTGGCCTATGCACTAGACTAAACAAGTGAAGGCTTCGTGTACAAGATAAATGAAAGGAGCTTTTCTGAAATTTCTTGTGCATTATTATGTTATTGCTTAAGTAATTTTGTTCTATCGACTATAGTTTAAGCTTGTCACGTGTCAGTTAATTAATAATACAGGCATTTGAAATATAAATGTAGGTCTAATATTTTGAGAAGTAACTTATAAGCTGCTTTTATTCAATTATAAAAAGGCTTCAGTTCAATTAAATTCTATTTATTTAGCTATAGCCCTATGTATGTAGGAAAGCCTATTGAGCACTAAGCCTGGGCCTAGCTTATTGACTGACTTGGACTTAATGAATAGATTTAGCTAACTTACTAGATAAGAGCCTTAAAATTTTTGTTTTTTCTATCTATCTACTTTATGTATACCAATAGGCCTAGACTAAATAGCAAACTATAAAACTAAGCCTACAATATTTTATATCAAATACCTGATGTTTGACTTATTTTCCTTTCCTTAGTTCCCCTCTCCCCTAACCTTGGATTTCCTCCTTCTAACCCTGGCTTCCCTTCCTTGACCTTGGCTTCCCTCCCCCTGACCCTGGCTTCTCTCCTTACTGACCCTGGTTTCTCTCCTCCCCTGACCTTGGCTTCTCTCCTCCCCTGACCTTGGCTTCCTTCCCCTAACCCTGGCTTCTCTCCCCTTGACCCTGGCTTCTCTCCACTTGGCCCTGGCTTCTGTCCCCCTGACCCTGGCTTCCCTTCCCTGATCCTGGCTTCTCTCATCCCCTGACCCTGGCTTCTCTCCTCCCGTGACCCTGGCTTCTCTCCTTCCGTGACCCTGGCTTTTCTGTGCCTAGCCCTGGCTTCTCTCTCCCTGACCCTGGCTTCCCTTCCCTGACCCTGGTTTCTCTCCCCCTGACCTTGGCTTTCCTCCCTTGACCCTGGCTTCTCTCCTCCCCTGACCCTGGCTTCTCTCCTTACTGACCCCTGGCTTCTCTCTCCCTGACCCTGGCTTCCCTCCCCTGACCCTGGCTTCTCTCCCCCTGACCTTGACTTCCCTCCCTTGACCCTGGCTTCTCTCCTCCCCTGACCCTGGCTTCTCTCCACTTGGCCCTGGCTTCTCCCCCTGACCCTGGCTTCTCTCTGCCTGGCCTGGCTTTTCTCCTTACTGACCCCTGGCTTCTGTCCCCCTGAACCTGGCTTCCCTTCCCTGACCCTGGCTTACCTCCCCTGACCCTGGCTTCTCTCCTCCCCTGACCCTGGCTTCTCTCCCCCTGACCCTGGCTTCCCTCCCCTGACCCTGGCTTCTCTCCCCTTGACCCTGGCTTCTCTCCACTTGGCCCTGGCTTCTCTCTCCCTGACCCTGGCTTCCCTCCCTTGACCCTAGCTTCTCTCCCCCTGACCCTGGCTTCCCTCCCCTGATTCTGGCTTCCCTCCCTTGACCCTAGCTTCTCTCCCCCTGACCCTGGCTTCTCTCCCCCTGACCCTGGCTTCCCTCCCTTGACCCTAGCTTCTCTCCCCCTGACCCTGGCTTCCCTCCCCTGACCCTGGCTTCCCTCTCTTGACCCTAGTTTCTCTCCCCTGACCCTTGCTTCTCTCCGCCTGGCCTGGCTTTTCTCCTTACTGCTGACCCCTGGCTTCTCTCTCCCTGACCCTGGCTTCCCTCCCCTGACCCTGGCTTTTCTCTGCCTGGCCCTGGCTTTTCTCCTTCCCTGACCCTGGCTTCTCTCCCCATGACCCTCGCTTCCCTGCCCTGACCCTGGCTTCCCTCCCCTGATCCTGGCTTCTCTCCCGCTGGCCTTGGCTTCCCTCCCTTGACCTTGGCTTCTCTCCCCAGACCCTCGCTTCCTTCCCCTGACCCTGGCTTCCCTCCCTCCTGTCCCATGGCTCCCTCTCTCCTGAACCCTGGATTCCCTCACTCCTGACCCTTGTTTCCCTCTCTCCTGACCAATGGCTTTCTCTACTGACCCATGGCTTCCCTCACTCCTGACCAGTGGCTCTGCCTCCTTGCTCTTTCCCCCCTGGTCTGCCTCCTGGTTTTCTGCCCTCTGCTCTGTCCGCACGGCTTTGCTTCCTGCTCTGCCCTCTGCTATCTGCTCTACCCTGCTTCTCCGCCCTCTGCTAAAGTAGTCTCGTATTAGTACCAAGCAGCACAGCTTATTGAAAGCACATTCTTCCTTCAGAAAAAGCTACCGGTGAAGCCCAGCTGCTGTACCATTGGCACCTTTGCTTTGGTCACCGTCTCGAACAACGCTGCTGCGGCCGGGACTGCCGCTGGTTCTGCTCGAACAGCCGCCTCGAACGCTACAGTCGGTGCAAAGCGTACCATAACCTTCAGCAATGCGGTGATCGTATCAAAGTTAGCTCAGAATGGAACGGTCGTTGAAAGCATTTTGTCTTGAGCTGTCAGCAAATGGAAATTCGTATCATTGACAGTTCATGTTAGCTTTATTTACAGTCAATTTTTTAACTTTGTTTATCTGTACCTTTTACCCTTGCTCTACTTTTATCCATAACTTGTTAGTTTCTTGCTCATGTACTCTATGCATGCACATATACATGCATTAGTACTTCCGATCACCGTTAGTGAGGTTTCACAAATCACCAATAGCCATAACACAAAAGCCATGCATTGACAAGCCATATCTAATTTTGGCGGAGGCGAGGAGAGCGGGAAGGTGGCGGGAGCTGAGAGCGGGAAGGTGGCGGGAGCTGAGAGCGGGAAGGTGGCGGGAGCTGAGAGCGGGAAGGTGGTGGGAGCTGAGAGCGGGAAGGTGGCGGGAGCTGAGAGCGGGAAGGTGGCGGGAGCTGAGAGCGGGAAGGTGGCGGAAGCTGAGAGCGGGAAGGTGGCGGGAGCTGAGAGCGGGAAGGTGGTGGGAGCTGAGAGCGGGAAGGTGGCGGGAGCTGAGAGCGGGAAGGTGGTGGGAGCTGAGAGCGGGAAGGTGGCGGGAGCTGAGAGCGGGAAGGTGGCGGGAGCTGAGAGCGGGAAGGTGGTGGGAGCTGAGAGCGGGAAGGTGGCGGGAGCTGAGAGCGGGAAGGTGGCGGGAGCTGAGAGCGGGAAGGTGGCGGGAGCTGAGAGCGGGAAGGTGGCGGAAGTTGAGAGCTGAGAGGTTTGACCAAAGGACTGTCGTCGCGCTCTAACAGTGTGGCTGAACTGACCACTTGTACCTTCTGCATATTTTATATTTTGGTCAAAAAATCATAAGTTGACTTGTAGGTGTTCACGTCGTGGTACGTTGGTTTTTGCGGCTGTTGCTAAGTCTTGTGGAATTGTTAAATCGAATTGTCCGTGTTCTTTTCTCGTTTTTTATTATAGTGTGCCATTTAGTGTACCTGAATTGTGCCATTTTTTGACAAACGACAGAGAAAATACTAGCAGCTGACAATGGAATGTGCGATAAGCGAGAAAAAAATAAAGGATATGTTGTACGAAAACTGAGAAATAATTGTTCTTTTTTGCTTGCAATAATAAAAAAGCCAATAAAAGGAAGAGAAGTTGAAGTGGATGAGTCCAATTTTTTCATCGCAAATACCACCAGGGAGCTTACCGCGAGGGCCACTGGGTGCTTGGGATGGTCGAGCAAGGTACACGCAAATGCATGATGGTACAAGTACCCAACCGTTCTTGTTGAGTCAGATTATTCAGCAGTGTGTTGCCTGGGACACGCATTTTAACTGACGGCTGGCAGGTATATAGTGCGCTTCCCCAGGTGTTTGTCAATCACCGTCTGCATTTCGTTGATCCGAACGATCCAACTGTGCCCACAAACAACATCGAAGGCACCTGGGCACTCGTGAAGGCGAAGTTTTGCAGCCAGCATGGCGCTAGTGACGACCTTTTTTGAGTCCCATCTTAGCGAGTTCCTCTAGCGCCAACTCTAGCCAGAGAAGTGCTTTGGGAACTTCCTGTACTAGGGAATATAGCTGTGTGACGCTATTTTTAAGACCTTAAGTATGCTCTAATAAACTTGTTTTAGTTCGTTTGTTTAAAAAACTAAGACATGCTAAAAAGCCTTATTGATGAAAGCGCCACATACAATTACGTATGTACCCTTGTACATGTACGAGTTACTGTCGATTTCTAACAATTTAATAAATATTTCTTCCAGCGTTTATGTGACTTCTGCGATATAATGTACCTGCATTGAGTAATGTGGTGTGGTGGGTGCTGAGTGGTGTGGTGTACAATAGGATACATTCTAGAAACTGGTATAAATCGATATACATGCACTATACACTGTAGCTCGTCGGTATATTTGATCGAGTTCATGTATTTCGGGCTGTTAGAAAAGGGATAGAATTTTGAGATTATTATATCGATAGTAACTTGCGTTACTCGTACAGTACTTTATCACGCATAGCGCTATGCAACTCATTAAAAGATGAGGTTAGGTGTTAGTGTGTTCTGTGTAGGTGCCAATGTTGGGGCGTAGCGAGGAGGTGTCATTAGCACTTGGGAGAGCACCAATAAAGTACGGAAGCGATTCTGAATGGCTTCAATGGAATTTCTTATATACGTACATGTAGAAGTACACGGAAGACAGAACGGACGTCCGCATGCGACTCCTGCCGTTCCCTGAATTTAGTGCGTGCACCTCTGGACTGTTAAGAAATTTGGTTAAGAATCTTCTTTAAAATAAGAATCACAGCTTCATGCACATGTGCTACGATGAGTAATTGCTTTCCAGGACGTGAACTCTACGACTATACATGTAAGTGCAAAATGTATTGACATACAATAGAATATACCTGAACACAGTTTCTACCTACAATAAGGCGCATACATGTACATGGCCATGTTTATCATGCCATATTGGTAACATTATTTATGACTTGTGGAACACACAAACTGTGATCTACACATGTATCATATACGTACATCCCATGCATCATTTATACAGTTACATGAGCTAGAAATTACATGTAACAGAATAATAGCCAAGTGACTTGACCATACGTACGTACGAAGAAGTACAATTGCGATTACACACTGATTCCAGTGAAGACTCCCTAGAACTCGCTCTCTATAGTATGCATCCTGCTGTAATTTAGTTGAACACTCTCGGCTGTTGATAGTGTATGCTTGATTAGTGGTCAAGCTCCCCTGAACAAAACTAGCGGCTGATCCGGGTTTTTTATAGGTACACGCCAAAAGGCATAGCCGCCACGTACCAGAACAACAACAACAGAATACGCAGTCAGCGTCACACGGCGCGCCTCAAGGCCAGGTCGCGAATGAACGCCACGCCGCCGGCTCCGGGGCGCCAGCATCAGCCAGCAGGCAGCTAGTCGAGTCGAAACGCCGAGTGCGCGCCTGTCCCCGCCGGTAGGGCCGGTGCCTGCAGCGTCAGCAGCAGCACCTCCTGCACCGGCTTTGGCCAGTACGACTCGGCGCGGATGATGTGGCCTGCCAGCTGGAGTCGCCGACGGCGCAACAGGTCGCTTGGACGCACCAGGCCGGCGCGGTGATACAAATTTGTTTTAATTATTGTTTGTTTTCCCGCGAGACCGAACCACCGCGGTCCCCGCCGGGAACCCCAGCTTCATTTCCTATAGAGTCGCCCACCAACTAAAGATCCCCCTTATGCAAAAGTCTTTAAATTCCTCATTTCCAGCACTGATTACAAGTAAACCGTCCCTTGTATGCCTCCTCGCATAGAGTCCATTAGAGTGTTACATGTACATGTACGTGCCATTTCTAGTAGTGTCGAGTTTTTCGGGTGTACTCCTACACAAGTGACTGCAGAGGCGGCCACGCCCTTCGGCAAACAAACAACCCGGGCCCGCGCTGTCGAGATAATTGAAACTTGACCGCAACGTCAGCTACAGAACAGCATCCAGAGGTGGAGAAGTCCATGTGAGGCATGCATGGCGGCTGGTAATTTTCAGCGCTAGAGCCCAGAGGTTTACACAGATATTCTCAGGCAGCCCCCGGGTTTCGTCACATGACTTGGATCGAGCGGAAAAACTTAATTTGTAGTTTGCTCCTGGCAGCGCGAACAGGTTGGTAGGCGACTGAAGCAGCATCGGCAGCTGGTGCAGTGGTGCACCGCGCATCGGCTGTTTTGACAGCTCCCCAGACTAGCAGTCCGACTGAATCAGTAGACTGCTGCGAGCCCCCGCCCTTATTTTGCCGCTTCCCCTGCGTTGCTGAAGCCCAATTCGACCCTACATGTATGAATATGCGTAAATTTTTAATACACAATAAGTGAGTCTTCCTTGCTAGACCCCTGCCTCAGGTTTGCTCCATGCAACCACTATAGCCGGAATACCCATGGCCCACCAGGGTGAGCGCTCATCAGAATCGCATGAAGATTTCTCTCTTGAGCACTTTTACCAAGACACCATTAACAGACATTTCATGGTCTATATTCAGGAGCACCAAGCTTGCAACCAAGACCTTATATAACAATGGTTGTCAAAGGGCACAGTGCATATTCTAGCATGCGGGAACTATTCAACTACATCGAATGTGAGAAGCAGAACTCTCACTCCAGAGTACTCTGAGGGCTTCTCAGAAGCAGGAGCACCCACTCCCTCCTTCATGACGCCGCCTGGACTGCAGACCCCTCAAAAAAGCGTACGTCACCGCTCAGCACAAAACTGAATGCCCATGCAGCAAATGTGCACCGCTGACGATCGAGCGCACTTTTGTTCACTTCAGCGCCCTACACCAAGGCAGCGTCCTTTCTTGCCAGTGCAGGAACTCTCGGCAGCTTGCTGGGAGCATTCGAAACATGCTTAAGCTGCACCACTAAGAGCGAAATAAAATGTGAGTTCACTGAGAAAATTTTACTTCTGGAGTGTAAAGCTAAATCAACAAAATTTTGCGGAGCGCATGCTATTTAAGAAATACTCCAGAAACACAAAACCAAGTATTCGACAAAATTATATGACCAACTAAAATCGGAAAGCTCCTGGTCATAACTGTATGTAACATGAAAGTTTATATCTGTATTTTTTGCACGCGTCTTCATGAAGAGCAGTAATGTTTAAAAAAATAACTGGCGGTAACAACAAAAGACACCTGTCAGTTCCTAGTAGAAATATAAGAACCTGTAAAAACAACAGGATTTTGACAGTATAAGGGGTTGGTTATTGTTGGTCCACAATGGTACAGCCGAAATTATTTTGGATTATTTGCTTAAACTGAAAGCCTGACACTGAAGTCTAGGGGCACTTGCTCCGAGCTTTGTGATCAAGGATTGAATTAAAATGGCACACGTTGAACACCACCCTGTCACAGAGCAGTATCGTCTCGAAAAAATGTCTCCCAGAAATCACAGCAAAAATATATGAAACTCCGATGCTACAAACTGCATTGAGTCGAAAAATGCTTTTACAAATGGAAAATCCACCCATAAACAACCTAAAAACACGACACCAAAAACATTGAGTGTGGCTCCCATTGCACAGGGAGTAATGCGAGTAGCAATATTGGAAAAGGGCGATGACAAATGGGTGCTTTTGTTGAGCTTTACAAGATCTGAACATGTATTAACAGAATTCGGTGATCTAAATGTTAAAAGAATTGTCGAATTAAAAAATAGCTTTGGCGGAGCCAGCTTCAGTTTCGGCTGCAGCAGCGATGTTTGAGGCGGCTGCTTAAGCGGAACCAGCGGCAGACCCGGCCGTAACGGTTGCACCAGATGTCAGCGTATCAGAACTCATAGTGGCGGTACGTACAAACTAATTTCAGCTCAGTGTGCACACATAGTAGAAAGCTCGCGCTTGGATAGCTTTTGTGGGTGAACAGCTGCTTGTGAACAAGCAGCTGCTTGTTTGTTGCTAGGCCAATCGCACCAGAGGCAAAAGCAAAGGTGCCAATGGGACAGCAGCTGGGCTTCACCGGTAGCTTTTTCTGAAGGAAGAATGTGCTTTCAATAAGCTGTGCTGCTTGGTACTAATACGAGACTACTTTAGCAGAGGGCGGAGAAGCAGGGTAGAGCAGACAGCAGGGAGCAAAGCAGCGGGGGCAGAGCAGGGGGCAGAAAACCAGAGGACAGAAAAGCAGGGGGCAAAGGAGCAAGGTAGAGCAGACAGCAGACGTCAGAGCAAGAGGGCAGAGCAGGGCAGAAGTTACGGGTCAAGAGGGGTCAGGAGAGATGTTTAAAAAAGAAGGGAGCGAGCCATGGGAGAAGGAGGGCCATGGGCGAACAAGAGAGGGAGCCATGGGTCAAGAGGGAAGGAAACAGGGGTCAGGAGGGAGGGAATCCAGGGGTCAAGAGGGAGGGAAGCCAGGGTCAGGGGAGGGAAGCCAGGGTCAGGGGAGGGAAGCCAGAGTCAGGGGAGGAGAGAAGCCAGGGTCAGGGGAGGGAAGCCAGGGTCAGGGGAGAGAAGCCAGGGCCAGGGGAGGAGAGAAGCCAGGGTCAGGGGAGAGAAGCCAGGGTCAGGGGAGGGAAGTCAGGGTTAGGGAGAGAGAAGCCAGGGGTCAGTAAGGAGAGAAGCCAGGGTAAGGGGAGGGAAGCCAGGGTCAGGGAGAGAAAAGCCAGGGATCAGTAAGGAGAGAAGCCAGGCCAGGCGGAGGGAAGCCAGGGTCAGGGGGGGAGAAGCTAGGGTCAAGAGAGGGAAGCCAGGGTCAGTAAAGAGAAGCCAGGGTCAGGGGAGGAGAGAAGACAGGGTCAGGGGAGGGAAGCCAGGGTCAGGGAGAGAGAAGCTAGGGGTCAGTAAGGAGAAAAGCCAGGCCAGGCGGAGAGAAGCCAGGGTCAGGGGAGTGAAGCCAGGGTCAAGGGAGGGAAGCCAAGGCCAGGCGGAGAGAAGCCAGGGTCAGGGGGAGAAAAGCTAGAGTCAAGGGAGGGAAGCCAGGGTCAGGGGGAGAGAAGCCAGGGCCAGGTGGAGGGAAGCCAGGGTCAGGGGAAGGAAGCGAGGGTCTGGGGAGAGAAGCCAGGGTCAGGGGAGGGAAGTCAGGGTTAGGGAGAGAGAAGCCAGGGGTCAGTAAGGAGAGAAGCCAGGGTAAGGGGAGGGAAGCCAGGGTCAGGGAGAGAAAAGCCAGGGATCAGTAAGGAGAGAAGCCAGGCCAGGCGGAGGGAAGCCAGGGTCAGGGGGGGAGAAGCTAGGGTCAAGAGAGGGAAGCCAGGGTCAGTAAAGAGAAGCCAGGGTCAGGGGAGGAGAGAAGACAGGGTCAGGGGAGGGAAGCCAGGGTCAGGGAGAGAGAAGCTAGGGTCAGTAAGGAGAAAAGCCAGGCCAGGCGGAGAGAAGCCAGGGTCAGGGGAGTGAAGCCAGGGTCAAGGGAGGGAAGCCAAGGCCAGGCGGAGAGAAGCCAGGGTCAGGGGGAGAAAAGCTAGAGTCAAGGGAGGGAAGCCAGGGTCAGGGGGAGAGAAGCCAGGGCCAGGTGGAGGGAAGCCAGGGTCAGGGGAAGGAAGCGAGGGTCTGGGGAGAGAAGCCAAGGTCAAGGGAGGGAAGCCAAGGCCAGCGGGAGAGAAGCCAGGATCAGGGGAGGGAAGCCAGGGTCAGGGCAGGGAAGCGAGGGTCAGGGGAGAGAAGCCAGGGTCAGGGAAGGAGAAAAGCCAGGGCCAGGCAGAGAAAAGCCAGGGTCAGGGGAGGGAAGCCAGGGTCAGGGAGAGAGAAGCCAGGGGTCAGCAGTAAGGAGAAAAGCCAGGCCAGGCGGAGAGAAGCAAGGGTCAGGGGGAGAGAAACTAGGGTCAAGAGAGGGAAGCCAGGGTCAGGGGAGGGAAGCCAGGGTCAGGGGGAGAGAAGCTAGGGTCAAGGGAGGGAAGCCAGGGTCAGGGAGAGAGAAGCCAGGGGTCAGCAGTAAGGAGAAAAGCCAGGCCAGGCGGAGAGAAGCAAGGGTCAGGGGGAGAGAAACTAGGGTCAAGAGAGGGAAGCCAGGGTCAGGGGAGGGAAGCCAGGGTCAGGGGGAGAGAAGCTAGGGTCAAGGGAGGGAAGCCAGGGTCAGGGGGAGAGAAGCCAGGGTCAGGGGGAGAGAAGCTAGGGTCAAGGGAGGGAAGCCAGAATCAGGGGAGGGAAGCCAGGGTCAGGGGGAGAGAAGCTAGGGTCAAGGGAGGGAAGCCAGGGTCAGGGAGAGAGAAGCCAGGGCCAAGTGGAGAGAAGCCAGGGTCAAGGGGAGAGAAGCCAGGGTCAGGGGAGGGAAGCCAGGGTCAGGGGGAGAGAAGCCAGGGTCAGGGGAGGAGAGAAGCCAGGGTCAGGGGAGGTAAGCCAGGGTCAGGGAAGGGAAGCCAGGTTCAGGGGGACAGAAGCCAGGGGTCAGTAAGGAGAAAAGCCAGGCCAGGCAGAGAGAAGCCAGGGTCAGGGGGAGAAGCCAGGGCCAAGTGGAGAGAAGCCAGGGTCAGGGGAGGAGAGAAGCCAGGGTCAAGGGAGGGAAGTCAAGGTCAGGGGGAGAGAAGCCAGGGTCAGGGGAGGGAAGCCAGGGTCAGGGAGAGAGAAGCCAGGGGTCAGTAAGGAGAGAAGCCAGGGTCAGGGGAGGAGAGAAGCCAGGGTCAAGGGAGGAAAGCCAAGGTCAGGGGGAGAGAAACCAGGGTCAGGGAAGGGAAGCCAGGGTCAGGGAGAGAGAAGCCAGGGCTAGGCACAGAAAAGCCAGGGTCACGGAAGGAGAGAAGCCAGGGTCACGGGAGGAGAGAAGCCAGGGTCAGGGGATGAGAGAAGCCAGGATCAGGGAAGGGAAGCCAGGGTCAGGGGGACAGAAGCCAGGGCCAAGTGGAGAGAAGCCAGGGTCAAGGGGAGAGAAGCCAGGGTTAGGGGAAGGAAGCCAAGGTCAGGGGAGGAGAGAAGCCAAGGTCAGGGGAGGAGAGAAACCAGGGTCAGTAAGGAGAGAAGCCAGGGTCAGGGGGAGGGAAGCCAAGGTCAAGGAAGGGAAGCCAGGGTTAGAAGGAGGAAATCCAAGGTTAGGGGAGAGGGGAACTAAGGAAAGGAAAATAAGTCAAACATCAGGTATTTGATATAAAATATTGTAGGCTTAGTTTTATAGTTTGCTATTTAGTCTAGGCCTATTGGTATACATAAAGTAGATAGATAGAAAAAACAAAAATTTTAAGGCTCTTATCTAGTAAGTTAGCTAAATCTATTCATTAAGTCCAAGTCAGTCAATAAGCTAGGCCCAGGCTTAGTGCTCAATAGGCTTTCCTACATACATAGGGCTATAGCTAAATAAATAGAATTTAATTGAACTGAAGCCTTTTTATAATTGAATAAAAGCAGCTTATAAGTTACTTCTCAAAATATTAGACCTACATTTATATTTCAAATGCCTGTATTATTAATTAACTGACACGTGACAAGCTTAAACTATAGTCGATAGAACAAAATTACTTAAGCAATAACATAATAATGCACAAGAAATTTCAGAAAAGCTCCTTTCATTTATCTTGTACACGAAGCCTTCACTTGTTTAGTCTAGTGCATAGGCCAGCACAGCAATGCACAGTAGCACAACAAATATGCCTTAAAAGCTTTTGTTGAACGTTGAACACAGGAACCCTAGCTCATTCCTGTAAATTTTGTTTTCAAATTACATGCAAGCGAATTAATATTAACAAACGTCGATTTTTATACTGCAAATTGTTATTAAACACCCGTTAAAAGCTTGCAATTGATACACTCCCATTTGATTGTATGGGAGCGCGCTTTGGGCCCGTCTAGCCGGGAGAAGCGAGAGCTCGAGAGCGCGCTTTCCTGCCGGTTAGCCCGATGATTTTGTAAGCTTTTGGCCCGGCTAGCCGGTTGTCGTCGGGTGCACCCCTACTGATAGCAATCAGCCTCGCAAATCGATGTGCATCAAATTATAACGGTGTCAGAAACTTCGGTGTCTACCATTTAAACGACCGTGCCGCTAAAAACTGCTCGCCTACGATTACAACTACCCTCCCCCTGGAATTGGAGGACCCCGGCAGTCGGAGTAATTAAACAGGAGAAAAAAAATCGTTGTGATATTCGTCTGCTCAATTTTCGCGAAATTATTTTTCATTTGAATTTAGCTAAACTAATAATTTTAATTTTATTTGCAATTCTTGGGAGTGCAAAAAACTGTTGTAACATGTAAAACTTTTGTTGGCTGGTTTATAACAATAAACGTAACTGTAAACCGGAAAATGAGTTATTAGTTTATATCTATAGTTACGAATCAATCGTTACTAGTAATAATGACGGATCCAGTACACACATTGTTGGCAAATGCTGCTTCCGGATCTCCACCCGCACGCCGCCACATGAACTCCTGAATACGGCCCGAAGAGCTTACCCGAAGTCCCCTTAAGCCACCGGAACTTGGCCTTGCAATGAGCCCATGTGCCCTCTTTGGTGTTCATATGCAGGGTCGTGTCATTTTGGGTCCACAAAATGTAGGCGATGGTTGACAAACTGATGGTTGGCAAGCTGGTTGTAAGCTTGCCAGCCGTCCGTGAGGATTCTAGTACCTGGCAGGACAGGCTGCTGGATGATGGGCCGCATATAGTGTTGGCAGTCCTCAGGCACCTTGACTATCACGCGCACTTGTTGGTCCCTCTCCACCATTCCAAGGACCAAGGACCCTCCCGGCCTCCAGGCACCCTGATGGTATAAATTAATTCCTATGGAAGAATTTGCTCTCGTAGATTTCAACGGTTAATTGAACCAGGTCCGCGCCCAGTTGCAAGGTTGGTCGAGGAAAACCTGTCTGCAGATATCTCACACAAAGTTAAGCCAATTGACAGCAGTGTGGTCGGCCACCTTGCACTCGTGTATCACCATTGTCTTGCTTTCATCTCTGGCTCAGTAGTACATGTAGATCAGGGTAATGAGCTGCTGGAGTTCCAGATGGCTATACTACGTTAAAAGAAACTCGATCCCCTGCACCAACAAGGCCAGCCACATACTCGTTGATTGTCAATTAGGCCATACTTCGCCAACCACTGCAAGTGGCTTCCGTCGTTGTTGTCACCATAAAAAGTTCGCGAGCGTCGAGCCGCAGTTGAAGAATGGCATCATATGCGGTAGTACTTCGTTCGGTGGCACTATTCAAGTTGGCCTAGGTAGACGTCCAGCCATTTTTGGTCGCAGTGGTAAAATATTCTTATAAGAATACCTTGTGCTTTAGAAAAAATACATTTGGTAAAAAATGCTTTTTGCTATCCCCCCTATACTTAGCAATTATCAGACACCATCCTTTTGGGCCATAGATAACTCACAGGGAGACTTTGCCACGTCAACATTATCGATTCAAATCCTCGGCAGTGGCGCGAATTCAAATTCAAATGAAAAATAATTCATGCGTGCGCATATGGAGATCCGGAAGCAGCATTTGCCAACATCCTGTACGCTCGTACTGGATCCGTCATTATTACTAGTAACGATTGATCCGTAACTATTACATATAAACTACGAACTCCTTTTCTGGTTTACAGTTTTACAGTTACATTTATTGTTATAAACAAACCAAAAAACGTTGTAAATGTTACAACAGTTCCTTGCTCTCCCAGGAGTAAGAAAATAAAAATAAAATTATTAGTTTAGCTAAATTCAAATGAAAAATAATTTTGCCAACGAAACTGCACTAGTGCCACCTGTGGCTCCTTTAGGTTGATGTCGAGATGTTAATGAGATTGGTGTTTGGCCTCGTATCAGCTTCATGGACGATTTTGGTTGGTGCTCTGGGCCTTCCAGCCATTGCAATAAGAGTTGGCAAATCGGCCGAAAAGTTTGAAAAAACTGAAAAATCGCAGTAAACTAGGAGATTGCCGTTCTCTGAAAAATGTGAAACTATAGGTTCTTATACGGAATAATATAATAGGTCTAAGTTCACGTATAACCTATAAGATAACTTATAAGAGAGACTACTTAAATCACAGATTATTCTGACTTAAATTGAGAGAGACAGCTAGTAGAATGCTCCGTTGGACTCTATACGATTAAAATTGGCGAAACTGATAAATTGAAGTCGGGTTGCCGAATTTCCACTTGAGCAACAGTAAGATATTTTGGTGTCAGAGTCAGATGTCAGAGTCAGAGTCAGAGTCAGAGTCACATGTCAGAGTCAGAGTCAGATGTCAGAGTCAGAGTCAGATGTCAGAGTCAGAGTCAGATGTCAGAGTCAGAGTCAGATGTCAGAGTCAGAGTCAGATGTCAGAGTCAGAGTCAGATGTCAGAGTCAGAGTCAGATGTCAGAGTCAGAGTCAGATGTCAGAGTCAGAGTCAGATGTCAGAGTCAGAGTCAGATGTCAGAGTCAGATGTCAGAGTCAGAGTCAGAGTCAGATGTCAGAGTCAGAGTCAGATGTCAGAGTCAGAGTCAGATGTCAGAGTCAGAGTCAGATGTCAGAGTCAGAGTCAGATGTCAGAGTCAGAGTCAGATGTCAGAGTCAGAGTCAGATGTCAGAGTCAGATGTCAGAGTCAGAATCAGATGTCAGAGTCAGAGTCAGATGTCAGATGTCAGAGTCAGAGTCAGATGTCAGAGTCAGAGTCAGATGTCAGAGTCAGAGTCAGATGTCAGAGTCAGAGTCAGATGTCAGAGTCAGAGTCAGATGTCAGAGTCAGATGTCAGAGTCAGAGTCAGATGTCAGAGTCAGATGTCAGAGTCAGAGTCAGATGTCAGAGTCAGATCGATGTCAGAGTCAGAGTCAGATGTCAGAGTCAGATCGATGTCAGAGTCAGAGTCAGATGTCAGAGTGGGGCAGAAGTGCATGGCAGGGCATCATATATACATAACTCTTGTCGGATACTCTAAAAGCCGGAAACTTCAAAGGCACAGTGCTATACTGTACATGTGCTGCGTATACATGATCAGTGATATTACATGTAGTCAGTGGCTTTGATCTGTATGCACCCTGTGCGCTGTGTGACAACGAGACAGGACCAAAACTTCTCAATCTCCTTTGGTCTAGCTAAGACACACCTCTGACTACTAGCTACGGATGTAGTTTAGATCCACATGCAGCTACATGCCTCTAATAATCTGGCAAACAGAAGCATATATCCAGCCCATTAGCACCCAAAATTGCCCTTCCTATTCGCCTATGGCGTTCAACACGCGCAGTAAAGAGAAAGAATCATAAAAGAAAATTTCCGTCAACAACTGCAGCTTTTGTTGAAACATGTGGGATTAACTTCTTATCGAATTACGTAAAAAAATTTCTCGATAAAGACTTACGATTCTAAAAGCATGAGTGAAAGCAGGAAATTGGAGAAAGCAATGTTGCTTCTGATCTACACTCTCCCAAAAAGAGACATTACGATGTCTGCTGACGCTTCCCAATAAACCCGCGTCGATGCTATGGCTAAATAGCTAAAAATGACTATTTTTATGTCGTTATCTACATGCCGGCCAAACGTCAGTGTGATGCAAAAGTACACATTTTCCAGTTACGCACATCAACGTCGGAAAAATATGAAGAAAGAAAAAGAGAAAATATCTTTCTTTAAAAAGATGTTCATGCTTGGGAAATGCTAAAAAAACAAAATCTTGCAACCAATTAGCAGTTAAAGGCAGAAAATTGTTCGAATAAAGTTAAGCCAATTTTTTTCGCTTTTGATCACACCAACTAAATTGTGCAGGCTTTAGGCTTGATTATTGTCCAAACAAAAATTAGGAAAAAAATTGTCGAAATTGCGCTACCGAAACCCGAGCTCGAAGACGTCCCGCAGGACGGCCAATGATTTTTGGAATGCAATTAATTGCCCGTTTGGAAAAATTTGCTGCTTCAAACGCTAGACTAAATCCGCCAAACCCCTTGGGGACTCGAAACCCCGGCCACCCACCGGACTCAGCATTCGAAGCGTCAATAAAAGACAGTCAGGAAATTCGCCCGAAACAAAAAAAACATCAGCGCTAGCTTTCATTTAAATGTAGCTTCTTATAAAATCGGCACTGATTTACACCTCCAGAAGGTAAGTTTACCAGATCGTCCATATCAATAGTATCGTCCCACCGCAGAAACTATAAGCATGTCCGTCAAGCTCATTCCGACTCTCCTGTTTCTGGCATTTTTGTCGGATTATTTCTGCAACGCCTGTTTCATGGAAAACTGCGCGCCCGGTGGGAAGAAGCGATCCAATGAACAGTTGGAGCAGCATAAACAGTTTGAGCGGCACAGCGTCAGCGGTCCCTGTCTGAGCTGCTCTCACGGCTGGGGCCGCTGCTTTGGCCGCGCCATCTGCTGTCACCCGCGCGGCGGATGTCGCGTCGGGTTCGGCCCGGACACCGCCGCCTGCCGCCGTCTGCCAGCGAGCGTCCTCGGCTGCGACCGCGTCGCCACCGCCTGCCATGGTGGCAAGGGGCACTGCGCTGCCACTGGCATCTGCTGCACTGCTGGTAAACAAAGGTGTAATAGATGCAATTTCTCCGCAATTTCAATGACCTACACAGTAATTGTTTATTTCTTAATTTTAGATTCCTGCAAAACAACCAATGAGTGCAATGATGTCAAGTTTGAAATCAACTACTAATGCGAGATTTATACATTCCTAAATAAACAAATCTGCGCCAACTTTTATCCAAGGACTACTTGGGTACAAGGAGTTTATTAGACTAACTCCCTAATGAACGCAGGAAAACACGAAAAATAAAATGAAAAGTACTTTTTGACTTTTTTACTTCTGGCAAGTAGAAGAAGTTTTTATTCTGGGATTGTTTTAATTGCAAATCCTGCGCGATCCCGCGGGTCCACAGAACTGGACAATTTGGGAGGGAGCAGGTGCGACAACCAGGAAGAAAGCAGAGATGAGGAAAGTGGACAATGAAACTGCGAGCTAAAAAATGGATGCCGGGGAGGTTCATCCTTCCGGAGAGATTATTCGTGACTATGATTTAGAAACATGACGCTAGACTTTAGGTTTAGGTTTTAGGTTAGGGTTTTGGTTAGATTTAGGGTTAGGGTTAGGTTTGATGGTTGAATGGTCGCTAATCAATCGTCGTAAGGCCCCAATAATGGAATTCGCAGTAAAGCTCATGGGGAGTTACTGAGATGCTAAGGCCATAGGCCATAGAGGGGTTGCTGAGAGGCCAAGGGAGTTTTTGGTAGGCCAATAATCAAAGTGACATCCCTTACCGCCTAGACTGCGTTATTGAGTTTCATGCTTGCCGTGTCTTTAGTGCCCAATGAGTCAAGGACCACTAGAAGCTACCGTTGTATCAGGACGCAACGCGCGTAAATATTGCAAATTTATTTGAAGGCCGCTTGATGCAATATATTTTTTGCAGACAAAAAGAATAAAACTGAGTCATTTAAACTATTTTTGTTAATAAAATTTCGCAATATTCAAGAGTGTTGCGTCCTGATACAACGGTAGCTTCTAGTGGTCCCAGCTCTGGTCAAGATCAGAAGCCGAGCCTCAAACCGGATTTGCCGCAACCCGAGCACTGCTATTGAAGCTGTGCGGTAGGACTAATGGTTCAGTGTGGCAAGAGTTCGAAGATCTTCAGCTAGTGAAGTACCATCACAGCTGGAAGGAGGGATGGGGGCTTTGATGCCAAAGTTCACAGGGGATGCTGATGATATCTTCAAGTTGCGCATATCGGACCGAATGATTTTTTGCTTGAATGATATTAATAATTGATTACACCTGTCCCAATTGGGCCAGATGTGCAACCGACAGCTCAGCCGCAGCTATTGCGCGGCGCATCTGAAGGCTGCGTACGGCTGTCCAGTCCAAGGACTGAGGGGTCGCCACACACCCTCAATTACCCCAGCTAATGCTGGCACCCATTTTACAGCTGGGTGAACTGAAGCAATGCAAAGTTAAGTGTCTTGCTCAAGGACACAATTTGTTCCAATGGGATCGGAGAATCGAACCCCCGACCTTCAAGTCGTGAGTCCGACGCTCTCGACCATTGGGCAAGCCCCCTGGCCCCTTGGGATTCAAACATTTAAACAAATAAGTGACTTTTACAACGTCAAAAGCTACATGTAGTTTATTCAATAGTTTTTATTCCTTCTTTGTTGTCTACCCAAAAAGGGGCCGAAGATTGCTATAGTTTTTTATAATTTTATAATTTATTAGTACGAAAACTAATCACTATTGCTGTGATAGTTATGTTGGGACCCGACATTCGAGAAAAAAAATTAGTCAAAGAAAAGGGTAGAAAATTATTTGGGATTAAAAAAACACATGCACTGTAGCAGCGTCTCTATGGATGAGGAAGACTGCCGTCCTTGAGAAGGAAGCTGCAAGCTGCATCGACTTCAAAGCGGCAGAAAATTTGTCGAATTTATTTTCTTTAGTCCTCGTGCTCCACCTGTTTAAACAAAATACAACATATCACATGCCTATGCATAACACTTCTGTGCTTGGCACGTATCAGCCCCCACTCCAGCCAGCACCCCTCAACCCCCACTCCAGCCAGCACCCCTCAACCCCCACTCCAGCACCCCTCAAGCCCCACTCCAGCACCCCTCAACCCCCACTCCAGCCAGCACCCCT
Source organism: Macrostomum lignano (assembly GCA_002269645.1). Lineage (NCBI taxonomy): Eukaryota > Metazoa > Platyhelminthes > Macrostomidae > Macrostomum > Macrostomum lignano. Next base: position 166,375 of record NIVC01000245.1, read on the forward strand.
AAAGCCCCACTCCAACACCCCTCAGCCCCCACTCCAGCCAGCACCCCTCAGCCCTCACTCCAGCACCCCTCAAGCCCCACTCCAGCACCCCTCAACCCCCACTCCAGCACCCCTCAGCCCTCACTCCAGCACCCTCAGCCCCCACTCCAGCACCCCTCAGCCCCCACTCCAGCACCCCTCAGCCCCACTCCAGTACCCCTCAGCCATCACTCCAGCCAGCACCCCTCAGCCCCACTCCAGCACCCATCAGCCCTCACTCCAGCACCCCTCAAGCCCCACTCCAGCACCCCTCAGCCCCACTCCAGCACCCCTCAGCCCCACTCCAGCACCCATCAGCCCTCACTCCAGCACCCCTCAAGCCCCACTCCAGCACCCCTCAGCCCCACTCCAGCACCCCTCAGCCCCACTCCAGCACCCCTCAGCACCACTCCAGCCAGCACCCTCAGCCCCCACTCCAGCACCCCTCAGCCCTCAGTCCAGCACCCCTCAGCCCTCACTCCAGCACCCTCAGCCCCCACTCCAGCACCCCTCAGCTCCCACTCCAGCACCCCTTAGCCCCACTCCAGTACCCCTCAGCCATCACTCCAGCCAGCACCCCTCAGCCCCACTCCAGCACCCCTCAGCCCTCACTCCAGTACCCCTCAGCTCTCACTCCAGCACCCCTCAAGCCCCACTCCAGCACCCCTCAGCCCCCACTCCAGCACCCCTCAGCCCCACTCCAGCACCCCTTAGCCCCACTCCAGCACCCCTCAGCCCTCACTCCAGCACCCTCAGCCCCACTCCAGCACCCCTCAGCTCTCACTCCAGCACCCCTCAGCCCTCACTCCAGCACCCTCAGCCCCCACTCCAGCACCCCTCAGCTTCCACTCCAGCACCCCTTAGCCCCACTCCAGTACCCCTCAGCCATCACTCCAGCCAGCACCCCTCAGCCCCACTCCAGTACCCCTCAGCCATCACTCCAGCACCCCTCAGCCCTCACTCCAGCACCCCTCAGCCCCCACTCCTGCACCCCTCAGCCCCCACTCCAGCACCCCTCAGCCCCACTCCAGCACCCCTCAGCCCCACTCCAGCACCCCTCAGCACCACTCCAGCCAGCACCCCTCAGCACCACTCCAGCCAGCACCCTCAGCCCCCACTCCAGCACCCCTCAGCCCCCACTCCAGCACCCCTCAGCCCCACTCCAGCACCCCTTAGCCCCACTCCAGCACCCCTCAGCCCTCACTCCAGCACCCTCAGCCCCCACTCCAGCACCCCTCAGCTCTCACTCCAGCACCCCTCAGCCCTCACTCCAGCACCCTCAGCCCCCACTCCAGCACCCCTCAGCTTCCACTCCAGCACCCCTTAGCCCCACTCCAGTACCCCTCAGCCATCACTCCAGCCAGCACCCCTCAGCCCCACTCCAGTACCCCTCAGCCATCACTCCAGCACCCCTCAGCCCTCACTCCAGCACCCCTCAGCCCCCACTCCTGCACCCCTCAGCCCCCACTCCAGCACCCTCAACCCCCACCCCAGCACCCCTCAGCCCTCACTCCAGCACCCCTCAGCCCCCACTCCAGCACCCCTCAGCCCCCACTTCAGCACCCCTCAACCCCCACCCCAGCACCCCTCAGCCCTCACTTCAGCACCCCTCAGCAACCCAACTCAAACAAGCACTTTTGCATCGCATTGGTCGCCTATAGTTCTGAACGTACTCATTACAAAGACAAATATGCATGTACCAGGAGCTTTCAAGTAGAGATAAAAATGGCTGACGTGTTCAATGCAGAACTCAAACGAGGGAAAGATAACTCGATCGTGTGTTACGAATTCAATTAAGCTTTTTTAGTTTACAAAGCTTTAACACACCTGATACTCTGCCGTCAACCCCCCCCCCTAACAGTCACGATGAGGCACTCAGGAAGCTGTGCCGCAGCAGCTCCGCGGTGTCCGCTCGCTTCCTCGGCTCATAGTCTACGCACCTGAGGTAGAAGTCCTTCAGGCCGGCTGAGAACCCGTCCGCAATCCGAGGCATCGCCCGCCCTCCGCACCTCAGCACGGCGATCCTGAACTGCTGAACGTTCGCGTCAGGAGGCTGCATGGCCGTCAGCTCATACACGGTGCAGCCGAAGGCCCACACGTCGGTCTTGGCTGAGTACGGAATCGAGTCACAATCGCCCATGAACAGCTCGGGCGCCATGAAGTAGGAGGTGCCTTTGGGATCGACGCCTGTGCTCAGTCCGCTGGTGCCGACGATCTCCTTGGCGAGACCGAAGTCGATCAGCTTGATGACGCCCTCGTTGGTGAGCATTACGTTTGAGCACTTGACGTCTCGATGGAGAATGGCTCGTTTAGGTTGGTAATGAAGAAAGTTTAAGCCTGAGCAGATCTGCGTTTCAGATTAAGGCAGTTTTTAGCAGTTATGGAAAAATTGATTGACAGCGAATAAAATCAGCAGAATAAAACTATGGGACATTCGCCTAGAGATGCACCTGTCTGGAGAAGTCCCTGACCCCGGACTCCTCGAACGGCTTGTTCTGACGCTGCATCAGCTCAAAGAGGCTGTGTCCGGAGACCAGCTCGGTGAAGATGTACAGCCCATCCGACTTCTGCTCGCACTTGAGGAACTGCAGAATGTTGGGATGCGAGAGTCGCTTGAGGATCTCAACTCCCCGCTTCTCCATCTCGACGGCTTTCTGCAGCTTCCCCGCTTCTCCAGGTTTTCCTAGAGGCAGCACCTTGACAGCCACGATCTGGTTCCGGTCTGTGAGGGCCTTGTACACCTTGCCGAATCCGCCTCTGCCAATCAGTAGCTTTTTGCTGCTGTCTTGCAAGATGAAGTCCCAATTGATAAATCCCGGATCAAGGGACTTCTTGGGGCTGAAACGGTTGTAGGGACGGACGGTGTATAAATGAATCTTTCTGTCCCATTGATTCGAATCATCATTGACAGGGCTATGCAGCTACGAGTATTTAGAGCTCACAACATTACTCAAATCGGGTGGTAGTCTCTCACCTTCAATTATAAAATACCTACCGTGACTGTTGCGAGACCATCGCGCTTCTATGTCACATACCGACGCTCCTAAGTCTATCGTGAGTCGTGAAAAATGAAAGAGTTTCATTCTCCAAATATTTCAAATACTCCAAATACTATAAATTCCTTAATTAGTTGAAATCACTATCCAAGAGTTCAAGCTAGCGCTGAAGGTGCCCAAATGCTGCAACTATTGTAAAGGCTGCTCCAGTATTTGGGGATGCAATAGCTCTCATCCAGGACTCACTTAGCTACATTAAATACGACATCTTGCACTGAGTTGCCAGCGAGCGACTGAGAGGCTTCGAGCCGCTGCTGCGCGTCAGAAATCCAGGACAGCTTTGCTGACCGGTCAGCGCTCAACCTCGAATGATATTTTACGAAATCGGCCACCGTCTCGCCGTCATTTTATTTTTCAAGCCGAACATTTCCGCTCCAATTTGGTGAAAAATAAACTCCAGGGAGCCAACTGATTGATGCTGAGCGGCCAAATGGACGGCCGTGTCGCCGTCTTCGTCAGGAACTGTGAGACAGTCGGTGCCGACCTCCTTCACCAGCCACTTAAGATTTGAATCGTTAGAATTCTCGGCGGCATAGTGAAATGCAGTTCTATCACACCTTCCACTGAGCCGAAAGCAGTCAGTTCCGATCTCTTTCTTGATTAATTCCAGCGACTCGACGCCCTGATACTTTGCAACCAAATGGACGGCCGTGTTACCCCATTTGTCAGGAACTGTGAGACAGTCGCTGCCGATCTCCTTCACCAGCCACTTCAAATTTAAATCGTCAGATGTTTCGGAAGCAACGTGAAAAGCTGTTTTATCACACCTTCCTCTGAACCGGAAGCAGTCAGTTCCGATGTGTCTCTTGATCCACTCCAGCGACTCGATGCCCTGATGTTGAGCGGCCAAATGGACAGCAGTGTCACCGGAATAGTCAGGAACTGTGAGACAGTCGCCGCCGAACTCCTTCACCAGCCAGTTGAGACACGAATAGCATTTTCTGTTCATAGCAGCAAAGTGAGCGACTGTCTGTCCGCTTTGATCCGCAATCCTCAAGCAGTTTCTGCCTCCCTTCTCTTTAACCAGCTGCAACCAAGATTCGTCTTGATGCATGACTGCCAGGTGCACTGGAGTTTCACACCTCCAATCATTTTTACACATCAGACAGTCGGGTCCGAATCTGTCAATCAGCAGCTCCAGGCACGACAACCTCACCGGCTTGCAGGCAACGTGATGAGCCAGTGACTGGTGCAGCACTTCGGAGCCATTCAGACGTTTATCATACCCGCCAACAGTCAGGCAGATGTTGCCGTCAACCCTATCGCAGAGTCGCAGCAGCTCCTTGCTCTCTCCAGCCTCCAGCGTCACTCTCAGCTTCCGCTTCATTTCTCGTTGCCTCAGGATTATTTTCTCATGCATCGAACGAATTTTGAAAGTCTAGCTGGTTATCTAACACAAATGGTCCAGGCAGTGTAGTTGAGTAGCTGCAAACCGATAAAAATCTAATTACGAGCGTATGTACGGTACTTTTATTTTATCATGACGTGCCATTTATAGGTAATGTCGAGCATTTAATGCTGGCATAAACAGATTTTTCGACGTTGTCTCAGTTTTGACGGTTTCGTCTTCTGCTAATATCTTATCCGAGTGGCCCTACCTTGAAAGCTAGTGCAGAAAAACTTTACTGGGCCGAGAGATCTTTTAACTTTTTTGCGCAACAAAAGCAGAAAAATATGTGACTGTCAGTTGGGCCCTAACCAGACAGCCGAAGTAGACAAACTGCTGACACTGCTGACATTCCAGCAGTAACTCCATCATCTGTCCGTTAGCGCCTCGGGTGGGGTATGTTTGCTCTCACATTCTTCACATTCTTATTTTACTGTTAGAGCAAGGATATTTTGCTCTCGAAGGCCTCAAAACGTGGGACCTAATTATGACCAATTTAACCAACTACAGTTGTACCGCGTATATGTAATTAGTTGATAAAGCAATCCAACTTGTTAGATTTTGAAAAACAAAAATAAATATTAATTTCGACATGTGCAGCGTTGATTGCTAAGTACACAGGGTTAAAATTGATCTAGCTAGCTATCTCATAAAATTATTAAGAATGATCAAGATCAGTTCTACAATGTGCTTTATTAACATCAATATCCAACACAATCAAAAGGTCCGAAGTTGTTATTAGGTCATTGCATCAATATATTTATTAGTAACTAGCTAAAAACTGGTGTTAGTTTAAAGTCAACAACAAACGACACCAACAATGGGAAATCCATGCATCAGCAGATTGGAATGTACATGCTCCATAGAGAAAAGTGCTTTTAGTTTCGCACTAGACAGGTGAATCTAAAAAAAATAAAACTACTTAAAATTTAAAACACAGAGCTTCATTAAAACAAAATAGGAAAATCGACATGTAAAACATTGATACACATAAGATAAGATACAGTTTTGATCGTTGTTAAAATTTGATTGATAAACTTGGCACACAATTGCTACAGAACTGGTACCTAATTTGTTACAGAACTGGTACCTAATTTGTTACAGAACTGGTACCTAATTTGTTACAGAACTGGTACCTAATTGCTACAGACCTGGTACCTAATTTGTTACAGAACTGGTACCTAATTTGTTACAGAACTGGTACCTAATTTGTTACAGAACTGGTACCTAATTTGTTACAGAACTGGTACCTAATTTGTTACAGAACTGGTACCTAATTTGTTACAGAACTGGTACCTAATTTGTTACAGAACTGGTACCTAATTTGTTACAGAACTGGTACCTAATTTGTTACAGAACTGGTACCTAATTTGTTACAGAACTGGTACCTAATTGCTACAGACCTGGTACCTAATTTGTTACAGAACTGGTACCTAATTTGTTACAGAACTGGTACCTAATTTGTTACAGAACTGGTACCTAATTTGTTACAGAACTGGTACCTAATTTGTTACAGAACTGGTACCTAATTGCTACAGACCTGGTACCTAATTGCTACAGAACTGGTACCTAATTTGTTACAGAACTGGTACCTAATTGCTACAGACCTGGTACCTAATTTGTTACAGAACTGGTACCTAATTTGTTACAGAACTGGTACCTAATTTGTTACAGAACTGGTACCTAATTTGTTACAGAACTGGTACCTAATTTGTTACAGAACTGGTACCTAATTGCTACAGACCTGGTACCTAATTTGTTACAGAACTGGTACCTAATTTGTTACAGAACTGGTACCTAATTTGTTACAGAACTGGTACCTAATTGCTACAGACCTGGTACCTAATTGCTACAGACCTGGTACCTAATTTGTTACAGAACTGGTACCTAATTTGTTACAGAACTGGTACCTAATTGCTACAGACCTGGTACCTAATTTGTTACAGAACTGGTACCTAATTTGTTACAGAACTGGTACCTAATTTGTTACAGAACTGGTACCTAATTGCTACAGACCTGGTACCTAATTGCTACAGACCTGGTACCTAATTTGTTACAGAACTGGTACCTAATTTGTTACAGAACTGGTACCTAATTGCTACAGACCTGGTACCTAATTGCTACAGACCTGGTACCTAATTTGTTACAGAACTGGTACCTAATTGCTACAGACCTGGTACCTAATTTGTTACAGAACTGGTACCTAATTGCTACAGACCTGGTACCTAATTTGTTACAGAACTGGTACCTAATTGCTACAGACCTGGTACCTAATTTGTTACAGAACTGGTACCTAATTGCTACAGACCTGGTACCTAATTGCTACAGAACTGGTACCTAATTTGTTACAGAACTGGTACCTAATTTGTTACAGAACTGGTACCTAATTTGTTACAGAACTGGTACCTAATTGCTACAGACCTGGTACCTAATTTGTTACAGAACTGGTACCTAATTTGTTACAGAACTGGTACCTAATTGCTACAGACCTGGTACCTAATTTGTTACAGAACTGGTACCTAATTTGTTACAGAACTGGTACCTAATTTGTTACAGAACTGGTACCTAATTTGTTACAGAACTGGTACCTAATTGCTACAGACCTGGTACCTAATTGCTACAGAACTGGTACCTAATTTGTTACAGAACTGGTACCTAATTGCTACAGACCTGGTACCTAATTTGTTACAGAACTGGTACCTAATTTGTTACAGAACTGGTACCTAATTTGTTACAGAACTGGTACCTAATTTGTTACAGAACTGGTACCTAATTTGTTACAGAACTGGTACCTAATTGCTACAGACCTGGTACCTAATTTGTTACAGAACTGGTACCTAATTTGTTACAGAACTGGTACCTAATTTGTTACAGAACTGGTACCTAATTGCTACAGACCTGGTACCTAATTGCTACAGACCTGGTACCTAATTTGTTACAGAACTGGTACCTAATTTGTTACAGAACTGGTACCTAATTGCTACAGACCTGGTACCTAATTTGTTACAGAACTGGTACCTAATTTGTTACAGAACTGGTACCTAATTTGTTACAGAACTGGTACCTAATTGCTACAGACCTGGTACCTAATTGCTACAGACCTGGTACCTAATTTGTTACAGAACTGGTACCTAATTTGTTACAGAACTGGTACCTAATTGCTACAGACCTGGTACCTAATTGCTACAGACCTGGTACCTAATTTGTTACAGAACTGGTACCTAATTGCTACAGACCTGGTACCTAATTTGTTACAGAACTGGTACCTAATTGCTACAGACCTGGTACCTAATTTGTTACAGAACTGGTACCTAATTGCTACAGACCTGGTACCTAATTTGTTACAGAACTGGTACCTAATTGCTACAGACCTGGTACCTAATTGCTACAGAACTGGTACCTAATTTGTTACAGAACTGGTACCTAATTTGTTACAGAACTGGTACCTAATTTGTTACAGAACTGGTACCTAATTGCTACAGACCTGGTACCTAATTTGTTACAGAACTGGTACCTAATTTGTTACAGAACTGGTACCTAATTGCTACAGACCTGGTACCTAATTTGTTACAGAACTGGTACCTAATTTGTTACAGAACTCGTACAGAACTGGTAATTTTCTACAGAACTGGTACATTAATTTGCTACAGAACTGGTACACAATTTGCTACAGATCTGGTACACAATTTGCTACAGATCTGGTACACAATTTGCTACAGATCTACACTACAGATGGTACACAATTTGCTACAGATCTGGTACACAATTTGCTACAGATCTGGTACACAATTTGCTACAGATCTGGTACACAATTTGCTACAGATCTGGTACACAATTTGCTACAGATCTGGTACACAATTTGCTACAGAACTGGTACATTATTTGCTACAGATCTGGTACACAATTTGCTACAGATCTGGTACACAATTTGCTACAGAACTGGTACATTATTTGCTACAGATCTGGTACACAATTTGCTACAGATCTGGTACACAATTTGCTACAGAACTGGTACATTATTTGCTACAGATCTGGTACACAATTTGCTACAGATCTGGTACACAATTTGCTACAGAACTGGTACCTAATTGCTACAGACCTGGTACCTAATTTGTTACAGAACTGGTACCTAATTGCTACAGACCTGGTACCTAATTGCTACAGAACTGGTACCTAATTTGTTACAGAACTGGTACCTAATTGCTACAGACCTGGTACCTAATTTGTTACAGAACTGGTACCTAATTTGTTACAGAACTGGTACCTAATTGCTACAGACCTGGTACCTAATTTGTTACAGAACTGGTACCTAATTTGTTACAGAACTCGTACGAACTGGTACATTATTTGCTTCAGAACCGGTACACGAGTTGCTACGGAACTGGTACATTATTTGCTACAGAACCGGTACATTTTTTGCTACAGAACCGGTACATTATTTGCTACAGAACCGGTACATAATTTGCTACAGAACTGGTACATTATTTGCTACAGAACTGGTACACAATTTGCTACAGATCTGGTACACAATTTGTTACAGATCTGGTACACAATTTGCTACAGAACTGGTACATTATTTGCTACAGATCTGGTACACAATTTGCTACAGATCTGGTACACAATTTGCTTCAGATCTGGTACACAATTTGCTACAGATCTGGTACACAATTTGTTACAGATCTGGTACACAATTTGCTACAGATCTGGTACACAATTTGCTACAGATCTGGTACACAATTTGCTACAGATCTGGTACACAATTTGTTACAGATCTGGTACACAATTTGCTACAGAACTGGTACATTATTTGCTACAGATCTGGTACACAATTTGCTACAGATCTGGTACACAATTTGCTACAGATCTGGTACACAATTTGCTACAGATCTGGTACACAATTTGTTACAGATCTGGTACACAATTTGCTACAGAACTGGTACATTATTTGCTACAGATCTGGTACACAATTTGCTACAGATCTGGTACACAATTTGCTACAGAACTGGTACATTATTTGCTACAGATCTGGTACACAATTTGCTACAGATCTGGTACACAATTTGCTACAGAACTGGTACATTATTTGCTACAGATCTGGTACACAATTTGCTACAGATCTGGTACACAATTTGCTACAGATCTGGTACACAATTTGCTACAGAACTGGTACATTATTTGCTACAGATCTGGTACACAATTTGCTACAGAACTAGTACACAATTTGCTACAGAACCGGTACACAATTTGCTACAGAACTGGTACACAATTTGTTACAGAACTGGTACACAATTTGTTACAGAACTGGTACACAATTTGCTACAGAACTGGTACATAATTTAATTTCTACAGATCTGGTACATAATTTGCTACACAACTCGGTAAATAATTTGATACAAAATTTGGTAAGGAATTTGGTGCCGAAAATCGGCTCATTTTGCAAATTTCATCCCATAATCTGACAGAAACACATTATGATACGAAAAACAAACGTAAACAAACGGACACAGCACTGAGTTAAGTGGACCTTCTCATGGCCCTGAACACAGTGCTAAACTCGGGAATAGATTTAAATTTAAAACACGAATAAGGTTAAAATTTATCGGATCAAAGCAGAATAATATTTCTAGAAATACTACAAGTATTTAAAAACCCTTGGGGCGCAACACCCCAAGGGTCTCCAATATTTTGTGTCTTGGTGGGCGTCCCTGTCTCTTGGTGGGCGTCCCTGTCTCTTGGTGGGCGTCCCTGTCTCTTGGTGGGCGTCCCTGTCTCTTGGTGAGCGTCCCTGTCTCTTGGTGGGCGTCCCTGTCTCTTGGTGGGCGTCCCTGTCTCTTGGTGGGCGTCCCTGTCTCTTGGTGAGCGTCCCTGTCTCTTGGTGGGCGTCCCTGTCTTGTTGTGGGCGTCAACCCCTGTCATTTGTCGAAGAGATCTACGTGGTAGATTAAAAAGAAGCGCGAAAACAATCAGTCGGTCAAGATGATAGCAAGAGGGTCTAAAGGTAGATATTGAACCTAAAAGTACTGCAAAGCTTATACAGATGTACACTTACGCTCGCATATCGATAACAAGAGGATTTACAGTTAAGTGTTGACTCGTCTGGCTCTTAAGCCAGGGTGCTCCTGTCAAAGAGCCTCAACGAGTGTCATAACATAAACATAACTGGAAAGTACGAGCTATGATGACCCAAAGGCTCTAAGCCATTGACTTGACACCAAGAATTAACAATACAGAGCCTAGAAAACAGTGCAAGACGTTTGACCCAGGAGTACTACTAAAATGATATAGTCAAGATGAAGAAAATATTTAAAAAATCAATTTGCCATTGTAATTTTCCCGTAACCGAACGTTTGACTCCCACACAGCGGCAGATCGCACGTCAACCAGAACTTGGGTCGCTCTCTCGCTTTGGTTCTCTCAGTTTCCTATTGGCGTCGCGTAGGTGGCTCTTCTCGTGCCGGTTGCGCTCGTCCGATCTGGCAAATTTCCGGTCGCAGAATCGGCACCGGTAGGGCCGCTCCCCAGTGTGAGTTCGTTCGTGCGTTCTCCGATGGTCGCTCCGGGTGAAGGCCTTCTGGCACATCCGGCAGGCGAACGGACGGCAGCCAGTGTGCGTGCGGATGTGGCGGGTCAACTCGTCAGATCGGGTGAAGGTCTTGGAGCAGGGGGCCATCGAGCAGACGTAGGTGCGCGGTCGGGAGGGTCCGGCTTGGTTACAGGTGTTGGGAAGGTGCTGCTGATGCTGACATTGTTGATGCTGATGCTGACGTTGTTGATGCTGATGCTGACGCTGTTGCGGTTGCTGATGTTGTTGTTGCTGATGTAGATTAACAACGGACCAGTTAACACTGGGGAACATTTTGGGTTGGTATATTTTTAAAAATCTATGCTGCGTTATTGATTTTTTTCATTAAAAATGTTTATGATTGTGAGGATGTTACTTTTCGACAGCCTATTTTTAGAATTGGTATTTTTGTGGAAGCGAACCATGCAGGGGTCAAGAATTGCAATAAAATGAAACATTGAATTCAGTAGCTCCAAACTTTGCGCTATCGAACCTCTCCATAACCGGCTGTTGCATCTGCTGGTAGTGATATTGATGCTGCAGTTCGTGCGGCACCTGTAGCTGCTGCGGCACTGTCGCCTGCTGATATACTTGGTGATGCTGCTGCTGCTGCTGCTCCGAGGGCAGCACAGGAAGAAACGACAAATTCTGTACCGTCTCAGCATTGCCGTGACTTTCGACGCCGGTCCCAGAGGAGCTGAGCACCGCGGACTGGACACGGAATGGCTGCTCACCTGTAGTATAGAAAGATTATTTGTGCAGCAACTATACTTACAGTAGAAGAACAAGCTAATGTGCTGTAAAAACTGAAATAATATTCAAGCGTTAAAGCAGAGTCGCACACGATCGCTCGCCCCCGCTGGCAGCTACTGCCTTGCCCGCATGCTAATTTTCTTGTTGTTTTTGCAGCCTACCTTCTTTGGAAATGGAGTAAATATCCTGCGGGATACCGGATGCAGGGCCCGGGGGATCGGGTAATGCGATACCGAGCTGCCTACTAGCTGGCTTCGACAGTTTCTGGGGATTTTTCTCAAACGAATTTATGCAATAGAACCCGAGAAAAAATGAAGGATGAAAATGCATTTAAGTCAATGGTTTATTCGAAACACTTCATTCACTCACTCGCACATCCACTCACCCACTCACTCACTCAGTGAGAGCAGATCAAGTTTTCTATTTTGTGCCCGAGCGTCCCAAGCACGCGGATCACCATATTAGGCATAAATGAATAATTGGTGACTTTGGTGAATTGGTAAACTGAAAGGCTGATGAAAAGAAAATTCGTTTCTAAGCCTCTTTGTTGTTAATCAATCGTCCCCAGTGCACATGGGGCCACAAAGAGCTTTGGAGGTTGGTGCAGTAACAATTACTAATTCTTTCCCAAAAAGAGCTTCTAAGCAAAAGTTGATCCGAAATTGAATTTGCAGGAAAATGCAGGTGGTTTCTTGGTCTAACACACGACTCCTCCGTGTTTATAGGTGACTCCTCCATGTCTATAGATGACTCCTCCGTGTCTATAGATGACTCCTCCGTGTCTATAGGTGACTCCTCCGTGTCTATAGGTGACTCCTCCATGTCTATAGATGACTCCTCCGTGTCTATAGATGACTCCTCCGTGTCTATAAGTGACTCCTCCGTGTCTAACAGGTGACTCCTCTGTGTCTATAGGTGACTTCTCCGTGTCTATAGATGACTCCTCCGTGCCTAACAGGTGACTCCTCCGTGTCTAACAGGTGACTCCTCCGTGTCTAAAGGTGACTCCTCCGTGTCTATAGGTGACTCCTCCATGTCTATAGATGACTCCTCCGTGTCTATAGATGACTCCTCCGTGTCTATAGGTGACTCCTCCGTGACTAACAGGTGACTCCTCCGTGTCTAACAGGTGACTCCTCCGTGTCTAACAGGTGACTCCTCCGTGTCTAACAGGTGACTCCTCCGTGTTTAACAGGTGACTCCTCCGTGTCTAAAGGTGACTCCTCCGTGCCTAACAGGTGACTCCTCCGTGTCTAACAGGTGACTCCTCCGTGTCTATAGGTGACTCCTCTGTGTCTATAGATGACTCCTCTGTGTCTAACAGGTGACTCCTCCGTGTCTATAGGTGACTCCTCCGTGTCTATAGGTGACTCCTCCATGTCTATAGATGACTCCTCCGTGTCTATAGATGACTCCTCTGTGTCTAAAAGGTGACTCCTCCGTGTCTAACAGGTGACTCCTCCGTGTCTGAAGGTGACTCCTCCGTGCCTAACAGGTGACTCCTCCGTGTCTAACAGGTGACTCCTCCGTGTCTAACAGGTGACTCCTCCGTGTCTAACAGGTGACTTCTCCGTGTCTATAGATGACTCCTCCGTGCCTAACAGGTGACTCCTCCGTGTCTAACAGGTGACTCCTCCGTGTCTAACAGGTGACTCCTCCGTGTCTAACAGGTGACTTCTCCGTGTCTATAGATGACTCCTCCGTGCCTAACAGGTGACTCCTCCGTGTCTAACAGGTGACTCCTCCGTGTCTAACAGGTGACTCCTCCGTGTCTAACAGGTGACTCATCTATCGGCATGCAATGGTGATCTCAGCACGCCTGTGTAGTATGAGACATACCAGGCTTACGAGCGATCCTACCCTCTATTCTGGTGCAGGGATGACAGGAGAACTCTTCAAGCTGACTCACAAGCCGACCTAGCTGGGTTCACGCCCCGCATGTGTTCAAAGGAAACTCTAGGCCTGCTGGACTGACCGAGCTCCGGCAGCGGCAACCCATCCATGGCATTGGCTTCTGTCTTGCTCGCTTTGGGTACGAGCTCTGCCAGGCAGTGAACCTGTGCACCTGTGAACCTCTGACCACGGCTCTGAGGAACAGGGATCACTATCTGACCTCAGCTCGACTGGGGTATGGAGCTGGAAAACCTGTTTATCTACAGGGAGGACGAGCGACCCCGGACACACCGGCACCGTGCCTGGATTCCGGCTCGCAGTTCCATCACCAAAGCCCACGAGCTGCGTCGCCGGCTAGTGGCTACCAATCCGGAGCTGCCGGCCAGTGGCGTCGTAGTTGACGAGACCATCTCCAAGCCGGGTGGAGACGGTTTCACGGCAATCCTCGGACTCTCCTCGGAGTTGTCAACGCCCACCACACCCACTGGGGCAGTAATACCTCCAACAGCAGAGGCTAGGAACTCCTTGCTTACATCTGCACCGCCAATACTGAGTTTTGCAACATTGGTGGAACTCCCACCTTTGACAACGGGGCCCTCGACGTAACCCTCGTCTCCCATGGTTTGGCTCCTCTGGTCAAGGACTGGGAGGTGTGGGACGAAGAGGAGTCTCTGTCGGACCATCGCTTCGTTCGTTTTCGGTTGCATTCCTCTTGCCCCAAACCAAACATCCTGTGGAAAAGGAACTTCCGGAACACTGACTGGACGGCTTTCGTGGAAACCCTGAAATGCCAGACAGATAATCCGCCCCTTGTGGCACCCATTAGATCCCTACGGTGCAGGGCAAAGTGCCTCTAACGGAAAGCTCGCAAGAGCAAGGACCCAGCTGATGTGGTCGCTTATCAGGACGCGATTTGCGACTTTAAGCGTGAAACCAGGAAAGCCAAGTCCGACAAATGGCGCCAATACTGCGCGGAGTTAGAAGGCACCCGCCCTACTTCACGCGTGGTAAAGGCTCTGACCCTCGACAAAATATCAAAGCTCTCAGTCATTAAAAGACCGGACGGCCGGCTCGCTGAGAACCCCGGGGAATCGCTGGACATCATGCTCACCAGCTCTTTCCCCCGTGCCGCACCGCACGAAGCCACAGATCCTGGCTTCGACCATCATTACCAGAGAGGACGGCGCCGCAAAATCCTTTTCTCCCTTCCAGTCACCGTGACCTAAGAACATTTATCCTGCCTTCCTTTATGAGGCAGTTAAAAATGACAGGTTTCTTGGTCTCCTCTGCAACCTCTTCAAGACCAGCATTATTCTCGAGTACGTGCCAAAAGCCTGGCAAGAGGCCACGGTGGTCTTCATACCCAATCCAGGCAAGGGAGACTATCATTCTGTCAAAGCTTACCGCCCAATCAGTCTGACGTCTTTCTTCCTCAAACTGATGGAACGGCTGGTGCTCTGGCGTCTCCTCTTCGTGGAGTTAAGGAACTCCCCGCTCTCCCCCAATCAGCACGCCTTTCGTCCTGCACGCCATTGTCGACAAGCTGGAGCGCGCCGTGCTTGGCAGTGGATACGCGCTCTCGCTTTTCCTCGACATTGATGGTGCTTTCAGTAATGTGCTCTTTGAAGCCTTTAGGCGGGCCCTGGAATCCCGGGGCACGCACGAGCACCTTATCCGCTGGATTATGTACATGGTCACCCATCGTACAGCCAACTCGCACCGTCTGGGACACTCCCGCTCCGTCGAGGTGCAGAAGGGCGGACCGCAAAGTGGAGTCCTCAGCCCGATTCTCTGGAACTTGGTCATGGACGAGCTGCTTTGCAGCCCGCATCCGGACCCGGTTTAAAAGGTCGGCTATGTGGACGATGTTACTGCCACTTTGGCTGGACCATCACCCGCGGTCCTCAGAGACCTCCTCCAAGCCTTCATCCACCGTGCCGAGCGCTGGGCACACAGCTGCGTTCTCAGGTTCTCTGAGTCTAAAACCGTGGCTATCATTTTCACCAGCCGCCGAAACTGAGGAATCGAACCGCTCTCCCTCTATTGCAACTCCGTTGCCTCAAAATGCCCCTTCTGCCTCTCTGGTGTCGAGAACGCGGAGCACTTTATCTGTGAATGCCTCGTCTTTACTCAGGACAGGCTCATCTACCTCGGCCCAAACCCGGACCTCTCCGACGTCTTCAGGCCCGAGAATCTCTGCCAGCTCGTCCGCTACCTAAGGGCTACCGGGCGAGCGACAGTCCACCTCCTGGACTCTCCGGAGGGGGGGGGCGCTGCGAGCACCGGCACCACCGGATCTCCCTGCGCGACACCGAAGCAATAGCTGCCCGTGGTCGCCAGGGGTTAACGAAATGAGCGGCAACGCCTTCTGCAGCTGAGTCAAGTATGTCAAGTAAGACTTATTTATCGAGAAAATGGCTCTCGTTTAACAAATGATTAATATGTCTAACACCGCTCTCCATTTCGAACAGCCAGAAGCACATGACTTACCGTGAGGTGGCTGAAATTGCAGCTGCTGAACAGTAGGGTCGCACACGGGCGGACTGTGAGACTGAACAGGTGTTCTCAGACCGCTTTCGTTGCTGTCGGCAATTGGCAATGGCGCGGCGCCTGCAGAGTCACCCGCCCTTGTAGCTGATCCCAGTTGCAAATCAAAGTTGGCCTCATTCTGAAAGTTTACCGGGGAGCGTTTAAATTTAGTTAGATATTCGTATAGGTTATCCTGTTAGTAACTGATCTGTTCACACTCATCTAGTTCTTGTAAGAACTCTCTTCACAACTACAATATCTAGTTTTCTTGATTCACGGGAATTTAACTGGGGCATATTCACTCGCATCTCTCATCCACCGCACCTCCTCCTGTGCTTGCTGAAAAACCGCCTCAGAATCTCTTAGCGACTGTCGTGTTACCTCCTCGATCTGTTCCGTACTCAGGCTGAAAGCAGAAGACTGCCCCAGTTGCTGTTGTCCCGACTTATCCCGGTCCATTCTTGCAGAAGTTGCAAATGCTGTAGTGAAGCTAGGCGTAATCGCGCTGGGTTTGAGAAATCCTGATATTCTCCTTTTAAGCTGAAGAAACCCATTTGGATGCCGCTTTTTCTGCTTTGCAGGAGCAGACTACACGAAGATTCTTTGTGATTGGGCAAAAAATATTTACTCATAATTGCAATTTTCCAGAAAATTTTTCTCACTTTGCTTTTACTGAGTCAGGAATAAATGTTTATTTTTCAAGACTGAAAAAATGGTGAATCTGATTTGGGGATAACTCTCGGTGTAATTTAGGGATAACTCTAGGAAAGATATAGAGTCTATTAGATTCGTGATATGGTTAGGTTGATTCTTGGTGGACCTTGAAGGTGGGGGGTCTTTCTCGAAACTCACGTAACTTCTATGGTAAGTTAGATCGTAAGAAAGAAATTTACGTGTAGCGTAAGTTTGCTCGTAAGACGCTTTCTCAAAACTCACTTAGACTTTGCGTGGCTTACGCTGTTCGTAAGTCGTATCTGAAACGAAAAGTTGCCTGTCTATGGTCATAAATCTGCAAATATCTTTACTTAGTCTATCGTAAGTTGCTTTCGAGAAAAACCCCCCAGTGTTGCTGAAAAGATGTAGACCAGGGGGGTCTTTCTCGAAAGCAACTTACAATCCACCATAGACATAAGTTGGGTAAGCTACACTTACGGGTTGCTCGAAGGGCTCGCAAGTTAGCTATGCGTAAGATTGATCGCAACTTTACGAGTTCGTAACTTTGCGCAAAAGACTGTTTTTCGAAACGTTCGTATGTCTATGGTCTTTCGTAAGGTTGATCTTAACCCTACGACTGCTCGGTATCAGTCGTAAGACGCACTTAAGCACTAATCGCATAGTGCGTGAAGCTTTAGTCAAGCCAAGTCAAGTTAAACTTTATCGAAGGTGGGTCTTTCTCGAAAGCAACTTACGATAGACTAAGTAAAGATATTTGCAGATTTATGATCATAGACAGGCAACTTTTCGTTTCAGATACGACTTACGAACAGCGTAAGCCACGCGAAGTCTAAGTGAGTTTTGAGAAAGCGTCTTACGAGCAAACTTACGCTACACGTAAATTTCTTTCTTACGATCTAACTTACCATAGAACTTATGTGAGTTTCGAGAAAGACCCCCCACCAGATTATAGGAAAGTTATAGAGATGATTCTAGGAAAGGTATAGAGACGATTCTAGGAAATTTATAGAGACGATTCTAGGAAAGGTATAGAGACGATTCTACGAAAGGTATAGAGACGATTCTAGGAAAGGTATAGAGACGATTCTAGGAAAGGTATAGAGACGATTCTAGGAAAGGTATAGAGACGATTCTAGGAAATTTATAGAGACGATTCTAGGAAAGGTATAGAGACGATTCTAGGAAAGGTATAGAGACGATTATAGGAAAGGTATAGAGACGATTCTAGGAAAGGTATAGAGACGATTCTAGGAAAGGTATAGAGACGATTCTAGGAAAGGTATAGAGACGATTCTAGGAAAGGTATAGAGACGATTCTAGGAAGGGTATAGAGACGATTCTAGGAAAGTTATAGAGACGATTCTAGAAAAGGTATAGAGACGATTCTAGGAAAGGTATAGAGACGATTCTAGGAAAGATAGATGTAAATACAATTCCAGAAAAAATTTGCATAGATTTCATAAGTGCTTTAAGTAAGAATATTTGCAAATTGATTTTTATGGCTCTTATTTCTGCCACGAGTGTACCGCACTGGATTTCCGGTAGCTAAAAAGGGCTGCAGCATAAAAGCACAAATAAAACGAACCGATTAGAAAAACTAAAGATCTGAGCCATTACGTTCTTTTTGGGCCCAACAAGAGAGCAGAGACAGCATCCTAACTTAACAGTCACAGACTGAAGCAATTTTTGGAGGGTCGCAAAATATGTTTACGGCTCGGAGAGTCTTCGCGACCAGTTTGTAATTGTTTGGTCTCCACAGCAAGAAAATCTTGCGAAAATTGCTGTCCGAGAAAGTAAACGGTCTGACCTGGCCGAGTGTCACTGCGGTCGCTGCGGCGGGTGAGGCTGTATGTACAAAGCGGTGAGATGGACACGAACGTCCCGTGTTTTTCATAGCCTACAAGCCAGTCTCCCTCAACGGCACTGGAAAGATCAAAGGAACAAAAACTTACAAACACACCAAGCAGGAAAGAGGGGGAAAAACAGCCACTTGCTTTTGCTGGGAAAAATCGGGCCGCACCAAGAGTGAAAACCGGCACAAAGCGCGCTTAAATAAGATAATTGCAGCAAGACAGCCACCTGAAGACGGTAAGAAAGATCTCAAAACCCCAGCGCAGAACACAGCAGGTAAATTCAAGGACTCGACTCGTGCAGCAACAACTTGTAGTGAACAAAACAAAGGCTGGTTGATGAGCAGTAAAACCATTTTTCCCTGTTTCGCCAACATAGGATTCTCGATTTGCATCAACGGAACCGCAGATGATGCGGTGGTTGACACTCGAGCGGATGCTTCATCACTCATCTAACAACTGACATTATAGTGCCTGTCAATCATCCCCGAACTGGTCAAACAGAGCTGGAGAAGAACGTAAATGTCTACTTCACAAAAGAGTCAACCAGAAGCAAGCAAATATATAATTTCTGGGATTGAAAATTACTGGAGAAGGAAGCTGCCCAAGCAGTTGAAAAGATGGACATCAAAGCAGAAAGATGAGAAGTGGAGTTGGGACGTGGAGGAGCGGTCTACATTTAGCAAAAACAAAATCAAGACGATTTCCAAGTCAGAAGTGACCAAGTCGTTCGCCTCGGATGGGCGCAAGTTCACACTGTTGACTGACCACCATCCTTTTAAGTACATCCTTGATCCGGCAAAAATGCCTCAGAATCAGATCCCGGTGGTCGATGCTTTATCAAGGCTGCAGTCAGCATGCGCCGAGTCACAGCAGTTTGATGTAAGCTCTCTGCAACACATGATACTAGATTTTCCATTGAACGAAGGGGGATACTTCTATCAAAAGTAGGAGCTGCCTATCAAGGGTGCAATTCTGCTTTGAGGAATCAGAATTGTGGTCCCAATCTCGCGTGGTCAATTATCATAGCAAACTTGATGATGGACAGCTAAGATGATAAAATCTATAGCTCGACAGTGTGTTTGGTGGTCTTCGAATCGACTGGGACTTTGAACTCAAGGCCAAAGCATGCAGTTCAGGTGACAACAGAAAAGTGAAACCGCGAGCACATTAACAGCAAATGTTTGGCATAACTGATGCCTACAACAAGTGGGTGGAGGTCCAACTGATGAGCCCAATCAGCCACCGAGGACACGATTATTCAACTCCGTCGCACATTCGCACAGGAGGGATTGCCGCCTGTAATTGTCTCCAACAACACAGTATGACATTATTTCTCAAATGGCACAGTAGAAAGATTCGTCCGGGATCTAGAAAATCTTCTTCGTACAGCCCTGGATCAGAATTAAATTCAAGCTAGCACCGACAACAATCATTTAATGCTCGTACCAATAAAAAATAATTGATCACACCTGCCGAATGGCCAGATGTGCAACCGACAGCTCAGCTGCAGCTATTACGTGGCGCATCTCAAGGTTCAGTCCAAGGACATGGGAAGTCGCCACACTCAGCCTCAAATACCCCAGCTAATGCTGGCACCCATTTTACAGCTGTGTTAAATGAAGCACTGCAGAGTTAGGTGTCTCGCTCAATTTACACAAAATGTTCCTCGTGAGTCGAGAATCGAACCCCTGACCTTTCAGTCGTGAACTTGACACTCTTAACCACAAGGCTACAGGCCCCATCATTCAGCAAATGGAATGTCGCCAGAGAAGTTCGACAGAGAATTAATGAGGAAGCACCTCGGACAGACAAAACACGCGAATCTCAAAAAAGGCAGTGGTGGTGAGAGATGGCGAGATGGAGCAGCAAGAGCAGTTGCTGGAATCTGAATTGCAGGAGATCAAGGAGACTAAAAAACCTACAGATGGCCTGAGCGCTGGACAGACTCAATTCTAAGTGGCTTGGGAAACCAGCGCATTCTCTCACAGATAAGCCAAAGGACACACGGGATTTCATTTTGAATACGAATACTTATACTCGTACTTGGGCTTAAAATAGTTATACTTGTAAATTGTGTTCTCTACCGCATTTATTCAACGCCTCTAGGAGATATTCTAGGAAATATGTAGAGACGATTCTAGGAAAGATGTAGAGACGATTCTAGGAAGGATGTAGAGACGATTCTAGGAAGGATGTAGAGACAATTCTAGAAAGGATGTAGAGACGATTCTAGGAAGGATGTAGAGACGATTCTAGAAAGGATGTAGAGACGATTCTAGGAAGGATGTAGAGACGATTCTAGAAAGGATGTAGAGACGATTCTAGGAAGGATGTAGAGAAGAATCAAGGAAAGATGTAGAGACAATTCTAGAAAGGATGTAGAGACGATTCTAGGAAGGATGTAGAGACGATTCTAGGAAGGATGTAGAGACGATTCTAGGAAGGATGTAGAGACAATTCTAGAAAGGATGTAGAGACGATTCTAGGAAGGATGTAGAGACGATTCTAGAAAGGATGTAGAGACGATTCTAGGAAGGATGTAGAGACGATTCTAGGAAGGATGTAGAGACGATTCTAGGAAGGATGTAGAGAAGAATCAAGGAAAGATGTAGAGACGATTCTAGGAAGGATGTAGAGAAGAATCAAGGAAAGATGTAGAGACAATTCTAGAAAGGATGTAGAGACGATTCTAGGAAGGATGTAGAGACGATTCTAGGAAGGATGTAGAGACGATTCTAGGAAGGATGTAGAGACAATTCTAGAAAGGATGTAGAGACGATTCTAGGAAGGATGTAGAGACGATTCTAGAAAGGATGTAGAGACGATTCTAGGAAGGATGTAGAGACGATTCTAGAAAGGATGTAGAGACGATTCTAGGAAGGATGTAGAGAAGAATCAAGGAAAGATGTAGAGACAATTCTAGAAAGGATGTAGAGACGATTCTAGGAAGGATGTAGAGACGATTCTAGAAAGGATGTAGAGACGATTCTAGGAAGGATGTAGAGAAGAATCAAGGAAAGATGTAGAGACAATTCTAGAAAGGATGTAGAGACGATTCTAGAAAGGATGTAGAGACGATTCTAGGAAGGATGTAGAGACGATTCTAGGAAGGATGTAGAGACGATTCTAGAAAGGATGTAGAGACGATTCTAGGAAGGATGTAGAGAAGAATCAAGGAAAGATGTAGAGACAATTCTAGAAAGGATGTAGAGACGATTCTAGGAAGGATGTAGAGACGATTCTAGAAAGGATGTAGAGACGATTCTAGGAAGGATGTAGAGAAGAATCAAGGAAAGATGTAGAGACAATTCTAGAAAGGATGTAGAGACGATTCTAGGAAGGATGTAGAGACGATTCTAGGAAGGATGTAGAGACGATTCTAGGAAGGATGTAGAGACGATTCTAGGAAGGATGTAGAGAAGAATCAAGGAAAGATGTAGAGACGATTCTAGGAAGGATGTAGAGAAGATTCTAGGAAAGATGTAGAGACGATTCTAGGAAAGATGTAGAGAAGATTCTAGGAAGGATGTAGAGACGATTCTAGGAAGGATGTAGAGACGATTCTAGGAAAGATGTAGAGAAGATTCTAGGAAGGATGTAGAGACGATTCTAGGAAGGATGTAGAGACGATTCTAGGAAGGATGTAGAGACGATTCTAGGAAGGATGTAGAGACGATTCTAGGAAGGATGTAGAGACGATTCTAGGAAGGATGTAGAGAAGAATCAAGGAAAGATGTAGAGACGATTCTAGGAAGGATGTAGAGAAGAATCAAGGAAAGATGTAGAGACAATTCTAGAAAGGATGTAGAGACGATTCTAGAAAGGATGTAGAGACGATTCTAGGAAGGATGTAGAGACGATTCTAGGAAGGATGTAGAGACGATTCTAGAAAGGATGTAGAGACGATTCTAGGAAGGATGTAGAGAAGAATCAAGGAAAGATGTAGAGACAATTCTAGAAAGGATGTAGAGACGATTCTAGAAAGGATGTAGAGACGATTCTAGGAAGGATGTAGAGACGATTCTAGGAAGGATGTAGAGACGATTCTAGGAAGGATGTAGAGACGATTCTAGGAAGGATGTAGAGACGATTCTAGGAAGGATGTAGAAAAGAATCAAGGAAAGATGTAGAGACGATTCTAGGAAGGATGTAGAGAAGATTCTAGGAAAGATGTAGAGACGATTCTAGGAAGGATGTAGAGACGATTCTAGGAAGGATGTAGAGACGATTCTAGAAAGGATGTAGAGACGATTCTAGGAAGGATGTAGAGACGATTCTAGGAAGGATGTAGAGACGATTCTAGGAAGGATGTAGAGACGATTCTAGGAAGGATGTAGAGACGATTCTAGGAAGGATGTAGAGACGATTCTAGGAAGGATGTAGAGACGATTCTAGGAAGGATGTAGAGAAGAATCAAGGAAAGATGTAGAGACGATTCTAGGAAGGATGTAGAGAAGAATCAAGGAAAGATGTAGAGACAATTCTAGAAAGGATGTAGAGACGATTCTAGAAAGGATGTAGAGACGATTCTAGGAAGGATGTAGAGACGATTCTAGGAAGGATGTAGAGACGATTCTAGAAAGGATGTAGAGACGATTCTAGGAAGGATGTAGAGAAGAATCAAGGAAAGATGTAGAGACAATTCTAGAAAGGATGTAGAGACGATTCTAGAAAGGATGTAGAGACGATTCTAGGAAGGATGTAGAGACGATTCTAGGAAGGATGTAGAGACGATTCTAGGAAGGATGTAGAGACGATTCTAGGAAGGATGTAGAGACGATTCTAGGAAGGATGTAGAAAAGAATCAAGGAAAGATGTAGAGACGATTCTAGGAAGGATGTAGAGAAGATTCTAGGAAAGATGTAGAGACGATTCTAGGAAGGATGTAGAGACGATTCTAGGAAGGATGTAGAGACGATTCTAGAAAGGATGTAGAGACGATTCTAGGAAGGATGTAGAGACGATTCTAGGAAGGATGTAGAGACGATTCTAGGAAGGATGTAGAGACGATTCTAGGAAGGATGTAGAGACGATTCTAGGAAGGATGTAGAGACGATTCTAGGAAGGATGTAGAGACGATTCTAGGAAGGATGTAGAGACGATTCTAGGAAGGATGTAGAGAAGAATCAAGGAAAGATGTAGAGACGATTCTAGGAAGGATGTAGAGAAGAATCAAGGAAAGATGTAGAGAAGATTCTAGGAAGGATGTAGAGACGATTCTAGGAAAGGTGTAGAGACGATTCTAGGAGAAGTATTTGTTGACTTTTTGGAAGTTATTCTTTAAGTTCAGGAAGTAAGACGACCGGACTATTTTTTACTAACAGTAATAGATCAAAACTGTTTTATTACTAAAGCCTATATTGCTCATATTTTAGTTTCTGAACACACTAAAGAAATATCTATCATTACGTAATCATAAATTAGTTGTTTACAGCTTCATCTGGATTTAGCTGCAAGCAAAAATCTTATCCTATATGCATTTAAAGCTGCGCATTTTAGGAAAATTGTTTGCTTCTGTTTTCTAGAGGAACTGCATCTAGGGTGCGTGGAAAAATATAATTATGATTGCTCAAACGCAACGGAGTCTTGAAAGATTTATTTAATCATAGGCTGGCAAACCAGCTGCACTGAGACTCGTTTTGATGGAGGGAAATTTTCCCGCGATTAGTTTGTATAAGCGACAGCTTCTCAGTTTTTTCTGAAGGTGACTTGTCTCCTTCTTTTCGCTTCATGCTGGTAGAGGACGAGGTCCGTGAGCTGGGGCTCAAACCCGGCATTGTGTGCTGGATTGACTTCATGATTCGGAACACAACTGAGTGACTTCCAGCGTCATGGCTCGCAAAGGCGTATTCAGCACACCAGTGAAAGATGAGACAGGCTAGGACTATTGGCTACGGTCTGCGATGCTTCACACCTGCCCCTATCTTCAGCTGCCCGGAGGTCTGCATCATCTATTTGCCTCTGGCAGCCGCAGACCCCCCCCCATGTTGTCTCGCAAATCGACTCAATGCACCCGTCCCCGCGTGTGTTCAAGGCAGACCCTAGGGCTGCTGGACAGACTGCAGGCTCCTGTCAGTGATGCACTTGTAACTAAAATTTATTGTACGCACATCTG
The DNA here is from genome assembly GCA_002269645.1 of Macrostomum lignano. NCBI lineage: Eukaryota > Metazoa > Platyhelminthes > Macrostomidae > Macrostomum > Macrostomum lignano. The sequence continues at coordinate 191,216 of NIVC01000245.1, forward strand.
CGCCCCAGCCGCCCCGTCCCCCAATCATGTACGTTGCTATCGATTTCTCAGCCCCCCTCGCCCCTCTATATAATATGCTTTTTGGCACTCTTGAATAATACACGTATCTCTCGGTTGCGCGTTCATTACATGGCGTCGCAAGCTAGCTAGACTCAGAGCATGGACCTGAAGCCACCCGAAGAGTTGGAGACGGACTCCAACGAGTCTTGGAAACGCTGGCGACAGAGATTTTTGATATACCTTAAGGCAACTGGAATTGTTGGCGAAGAGCGTCGAATAAATTTGTTTTTGCACCTAATCGGTGACAATGGCCTTGACATTTATAACACCCTGGAGACAGAAATAGAAGAGGAAACAGCGGAGGGTGCAACGGCAAGGCGACCAATAGCTTTTGACGAGTTGCTGGAGCTATTCGATGAGCACTTCAGTCCGCGTACAAGCGAAGTCTTCGAGCGTTTAAGTTCTGGGAACGCGACCAGAAGGAGTCTGAGCCAGTCGACCTGTTTGTGACTGATTTGAAACGTCTGGCTGGAACGTGCAATTTCGAAACACAAAAAGAGAAAATGATTCGAGACAAGATTGTCCTGGGGTGCAACGACTCACGAATGCGAGAGCGGCTACTTCGAGAACCGGACTTGGACCTGAGAACGGCAATTGACATGTGCAGAGCTGCAGAGTCCGCGCGACATCAGCTAAAGGAAGTCGAGAAAGGCCTAAACGTCGTAAGGTTGTCACCGGCTCCGGCAGCGCCTCGGCAGCAACAAATCCGCAACTCAGGGCGCCCAGTGTCGAGTACAGCGGCCCAGTCGACGGCGCAGGGCCAACCTGGCCAAAGTTCGAACCCGAGTCAACTTTAGGGACGCCTTCCTGGAGAAAGTCGCTGTCACAACTGCGGTTACAGTCATCGTGATGGCAAGTGTCCGGCTTTCGGTAAGCGGTGTCTGTCCTGTGGCCGTCTGAACCACTTTCGCAGTCAATGTCGAAGCAACAATAACCGGAGGGTTATGACTGTAACAGCAGCTGAAGGTGAGGATGCCAGTGCTGGTGAAGAGGTGTATTTTATCGGAACGCTGCAGACTGATAATGGTTCCAGTTGGTTAGCAAAAGTTCAGCTTCCAGATGGTAAAAAGCTGCAATGCAAGCTAGACACCGGAGCAGAGGTGAGCGTGTTGCCAGCAGATTATTTCCCAGTCGGTGAGCAGTTGCTAAAAACTCACACTGTGCTGACGGCTTTTGGAGGAGCTCGCATTCCTGTCGTTGGAAAGTGTCGTTTGAAGGTCCCCTCAAGGGATGCTGTCACTGACCACAGGAATTTCCTGGAGGTTCAATGCTACACGGACGGATCCATCAAAGACGGCCACGCTGGCTTTGGGGTCTGCATCATCATCAACGGCCGCGTCATTGCCACGCATGCCCAGCACTCTCCGGCAGACTCTCCACGGTCTTCCAGAACGAAGTCCTTGCTATCAGCTCCTGTCAGTCTGAAGTGGATCCCAGGGCACGCAGGGTTTCCAGGGAACGAGCTGGCAGACACCCTCGCCAAGAGGGGCGGCTCTGGCTCTTTCTCTGACCCTGTTCCCCTCGTCCCTATCCCTTCGACGGTCATCAATCGTCAGATCGATGACTGGGCTGACTCCCTCCACAGGGACAGATGGGCGGGCACCCAAAACTGCCGGAAATTTTGTGCCGCGGTTCCGTACCCCTCTCGCAGGCTCAGAAACGTCCTTCTGAACCAAAAGTCGGAAGGATATTTGAGCCCTTGTCATGGCCTTTACCGGTCATGGCTACCTCGCCAGGCACTAATTCCTCCGAGGCGACCTCGAGAGTGAACTCTGCCCTTTTTGCGAGCACGACAATGAAGATGCTCAGCACTTTGTTTGTCACTGCCATTTCTTTACCAGAGACCGGCTACGCTACCTCGGGCCAAACCCGTCCATTGACGAGGTCTGTTAGCCCATGCGGCTCATCCAGTTCCTTCGGACTGCAGGACGGACCGGCGGACCGCCCTGACTGGCCCCACGCCTCTGCCTGTCTGCGGGCCTTCAGGGGCTAGTGGAATGGGCCACCCTCGCCTCCCTGCTGTGTCTACGGACCACCCTGCAGCTAAGTCAAGTCAGTCAAAAGGGCTGCTGCTTCTTCTTCTTATTCCAGACGCGGCCGGTCCGGTGATGCCGATAGGGCCGGGGGCTAGATGCGCCCCATCCTGCGTAGCAGTTCGAGAAGGGCCGCCGGGTTCCCCATCAGGTCCTCGGTCGGCGTGCCGCTGTGAGCTCTCCATGCGTCCCCGCGTGGGCATTGGTAGATCAGATGTTCGACGGTGTCCTCCATGCCGCAGTCGGGGCAGAGGGGGGACGTGTCGAGCCCCATACGATGGCGGGTGCTGCCGTTGATCACGCTGGCCCCCGCTCGGAGCTGGTTGATGAGCACCTGCACACGTCTCGTCAGGTCCTTCGGCGGGGGCCAGGCCGGGCCCATGACTGCGGCGTCGAGAGCTCGCCTACTACGGCGGATGGCCGCCTTGGCAGCGCTAAGTTGGATGGGCGTCCGGTTTTGGTCCAGGCCGGCCGCGCGGTTGGCCGCCTGGTCCGCTGCTTCGTTGCCGGACACATCGCAGTGGGCCGGCACCCAGCTGAATTTGACTCTGGTACGTGCCGCGCCTTTGGAGGTCGAGTTGGTGGTCCCAGCATTCAGCGGCGGTGCTGTCGGTCTGGCTGAGCGGGCCGGCGCTCAGGGCTGTGATGGCACTAAGCCTGTCAGTCGCTATTGTCAGTTCGGGGCGGTGGGCTTTCAGGGCCAGGCTCAGTGCTTCTCGGGTAGCAGTAAGCTCGGCTGTGAAGCTGCTGCAGTGGGCACCGGCCGCGGAAAGGTGTTCGACTGCGGCCGGTTCCCATTGGGCAATGGTTGCCCCGCCTCCGTAGCCACAACCATCCTTGACCGAGCCGTCCGTCCAAATAACCGCCTGTTGCTAACCACCCGTCCACCAAGAGACACCTGTGTCATCCAAGCCGAAGACATACTACCTGGGAGGACTACCCTCATCGCCTCGGTTTACCTACCGGGCGGGTGACGGTGAGATGTTCCCGGAAGAGCTTGTCTCATCGGTAGAGCTTTGCTCCACCAGGAATTATGAGCTGCTTGGGGCAGATGACATCAACGCCCACCACACCCACTGGGGCAGTTCCGGTATAAACCAAAGAGGCGAAGACTTCCTGGCCTTGAGTTCTGCAACTCGGGCAGTACCCCCTACCTTTAACAACGGACGCCGATCGGATGTGTTGGATTCCACCCTTGCCACGCCCTACAGGCTTTTCCAGAGCACTAAGAAGTGGCGGCTGTTTCCTGAAGCGTCCCTATCTGATCACAAGTTCATCTTTTCAAGCTGGCCAGCACCCGGAACGCAGGTCGGCTGTACTGGAAACGAATGTTACAAATACCAACTGGACCACTTTCAGGTTTGTCTTGGAGATGACCTATCGTAGCACTAGCATTCCAGTCTCCATCAACACCTGCGAGAAAGCAGTTGACTTTGCAATCGTTCTCACGGACTCGCTCACTGCTGCCTTCGAAGCTCGCTAAAGGCGTATAAAGGCAAACAGTCGGCCCCATGGCGGAACCCGCACCTTGGCGACCTCCGTCGCAGAGCCAAAAGGTTCCACCGCAGGGCCCGAAAAACTGAAAACCCGGCAAAATGTCTACCTGAACTCAATCCACGAGTTCAAGAGGCAGGTCAGGAACGTCAAAACTAAAAAGTGGCGCAAATACTGTGAGGAACTCGAGGGCTCCCGCCCCACCTCCAGGATCGTTAAAGCGCTTACGCTGGACAAGCCGCTCAGTGAAAACCAGCACGCCTTTCCGGCAGGCAGGTCCACGGAGAGCGCGCTACAAGTCTTGGTCGACGTGCTGAAGAAAGCTGTTGTGAGCAACGGTCAAGGCTCTTGCTGCCTACCTTGACACTGTTGGAGCCTTCGATAATGTTCTCTTCGAGACCGTTGACAGAGCTCTACGTGCTAGAGGAACCCACTCGCACCTTACCCGATGGATCATGTATATGATAAGCCACCGTACTGCCACTGCGCACCTGCTGGGCCAGCAACGGACGGTAACCGTCTGCAAAGGCAGCCCCCAATGTGGTGTTCTCTCTCCAGTTCTCTGGAACATGGTCATCGATGAGCTCCTTCAGGACAGCCATCTTGACCCCATCCTTAAGGTCGGTTACGCTGACGATGTCACAGTCGTGGCATCCGGGCCGTCACCCGAAACCCTCATAGACCTTTGTCAACACTTTATTCGCTCTGCTGAACAATTGGGCGACAGGTTGCCTAGATGAAGTTTATTTTTCTAGATTCAGAGATCAGACAAGAAAGCTATAAGTATTTTAAAATGTTTTTTTTGAGAACGTTGGCTATTTTGCAGTTAATAGGAATGTGAGACAACAATTGTTTTTAACAGCTAAGATAACATAACAGGTGAGTGACGCATCTACATGTGTGTCTAACAGGTGAGTGACGCATCTACAGGTGTGTCTAACAGGTGAGTGACGCATCTACAGGTGTGTCTAACAGGTGAGTGACGCATCCACAGGTGTGTCTAACAGGTAAATGACGCATCCACAGGTGTGTCTAACAGGTAAATGACGCATCCACAGGTGTGTCTAACAGGTAAATGACGCATCCACAGGTGTGTCTAACAAATGAGTGACGCATCTACAGGTGTGTCTAACAGGTGAGTGACGCATCTACATGTGTGTCTAACAGGTGAGTGACGCATCTACAGGTGTGTCTAACAGGTAAATGACGCATCCACAGGTGTGTCTAACAGGTAAATGACGCATCCACAGGTGTGTCTAACAGGTGAGTGACGCATCCACAGGTGTGTCTAACAGGTGAGTGACGCATCCACAGGTGTGTCTAACAGGTAAATGACGCATCCACAGGTGTGTCTAATAGGTAAATGACGCATCCACAGGTGTGTCTAACAGGTAAATGACGCATCCACAGGTGTGTCAAACAGGTAAATGACGCATCCGCAGGTGTCTCTAACAGGTAAATGACGCATCCACAGGTGTGTCTAACAGGTGAGTGACGCATCTACAGGTGTGACTAACAGGTAAGTCTAAAATATGTGCCTAACAGGTTTCAGCAGATCTGTATAGCTAATCGAACCCATTATGAATCGAATTTTTTCACTTCAAATAGAAAAAATACCAAAGACCTTGTGAAAATAGTCAAAATATTTAAATGGCAATATTGAGTAGGCGCTGCATAAAATATCAAGTTGGAAAGCTTTTGTCAATTAGACGTGCTGTTTTCAATTATTAGGCTTTAGAATTCGTGATTATTCCGCGAAATTGCCGTTTGCAGGTGTTTTCTCATAGCTTAGACAACGCCGACCAGGCCCGTAATTAAACTGATAATCACCAGGTGCAAGCCAACATCAAACTCGTTTGAAGCTGTCGATCCATTATAATTGTACAGTTGAATAGGTTTGGCATGATTGCAAAAGCTACCAGAACTGCATGTTTGGCAATTGTACTGCTGAGTAGCTAGCGGGGTGCAGCTGCCGCAACCGCCGTAGCTGTACTGCAGTAGTAGCTCGTATTATTAGTAGAGTAGCAATAGTAGTGGTAGTATTAGTGTTAGTAGTATTAGTAGTATAGTAGCAATAGTAGTAGTAGTAGTAGTAGTAGTAGTAGTAGTAGTAGTAGTAGTAGTAGTAGTAGTAGTAGTAGTAGTAGTAGTAGTAGTAGTAGTAGTAGTAGTAGTAGTAGTAGTAGTAGTAGTAGTAGTAGTAGCAGTAGTAGTAGCGTTAGTAGTATTAGTAGTATAGTAGCAATAGTAGTGGTAGTATTATTAGTGTTAATAGTATTAGTAGAGTAGCAATAGTAGTGGTAGTATTAGTGTTAGTAGTATTAGTAGTATAGTAGCAGTAGTAGTAGTAGTAGTAGTAGTAGTAGTAGTAGTAGTAGTAGTAGTAGTAGTAGTAGTAGTAGTACTAGTAGTAGTAGTAGTAGTAGTAGTAGGAGTAGTGAAGTACTCACTGATCCCGCAGAGTAGTTGTAGCAGGTGACAATCCCCAGACCGCATTCAGTCACGGATCCATTGATTCCGCCGCCAGCAGTTGCCAGCAGACTCACAGAGTTTCGATAATAGCAGCTGATGTTGGATGGCCCAATTGAGTTGCAGCCGTTCGAGCCGCTGCACACAACGCAGTCGGCGGTCAGATTTCTGTTGCAAACACCACAGCCTGCGTACTTTGTCTGAGGAAGGGTGCGCGGCTAGTTTTTCTGTAACACCTGTGTTAGACAGGTTGCTGTAACACCTGTGTTAGACAGGTTGCTGTAACACCTGTGTTAAACAGGTTGCTATATCACCTGTTAGAATGGTTTCTATAACACCTGTTATACCTGTAACACCTGTGTTAGACAGGTTGCTATAACAGGTGTTAGACAGGTTGCTAGAACACCTGTTAGACAGGTTGCTGTAACACCTGTTAGACAGGTTGCTATAACACCTGTTAGACAGGTTGCTATAACACCTGTTAGACAGGTTTCTATAACACCTGTTAGACAGGTTGCTATAACAGGTGTTAGACAGGTTGCTAGAACACCTGTTAGACAGGTTGCTATATCACCTGTTAGAATGGTTTCTGTAACACCTGTTAGACAGGTTGCTATATCACCTGTTAGAATGGTTTCTGTAACACCTGTTAGACAGGTTGCTATATCACCTGTTAGAATGGTTTCTGTAACACCTGTTAGACAGGTTTCTGTAACACCTGTGTTAGAATGGTTTCTGTAACACCTGTTAGACAGGTTTCTGTAACACCTGTGTTAGACAGGTTGCTGTAACACCTGTGTTAGACAGGTTGCTGTAACACCTGTGTTAGACAGGTTGCTGTAACACCTGTTAGACAGATTGCTATAACACCTGTTAGACAGTTTGCTGTAACACCTGTGTTAGACAGGTTGCTATAATTGAATTACTATCTCACTCACTAAACCAACAGAATAAGCATAGCAGGTGGTCACTCCGGTGGCGCATTCAACAAGACTACCGTTGCTTCCAGAAGCAGTAGAAGCGGAACGGGCGAAACAGGCGATGGCTGAAGGCGTCAGGGTGTTGCAGAGAGCTGTGTTACAGACATAACAGTCGGCAAAAGTGGTGGCCAAGCCGTGGCAACTGCCACATCCTGCCAGATTCACCTGCAGAGTTTTAAAAGGCTGTCATTTAACAGCTATCGTCACGTACAGCGCGCTTCTGAAAAGATCCACACTTAAGTCGCTTGTGACATGGCCTGTTAGACAAAGGAATGGCTTTTTATAGACACTGCTGTCACCTGTTAGACCAGTGTTCGGCGCAAGGGGGGTATGCAATTTTTGCGCCTATGAGTTCTCTACTATAAAACCTAGCGTAGGTGCAGTGGCGGAACCAGGGGCTTAACTTGACAAGTCCGCGCGCCAAATGACTTTTTTAGATAGACGTTTTTAATGACCTTTTTAGGGGTTCGTATGCCCACAAAAACGGCTTTTCTGGGGTGAATGGGGGCTCCAGCCAGCAAAGCCCCCTCCCCTTCATTCGCTACTGCCTAGATGTATATCCAATATATTTGGAATCTAATAGATTTGGGATCCACTGTATCAGAGTACAACACAAAACTTATAGTCAGGTAGAACCAGGCAGCAAAACATAGTGTGTACAGGCATAAGAGGAATTTTATACTTAGCTACAAATTTGCGCCCCTGATGGACAAGGAAATTCGCGCCATGTCTTTAGAATTCGCGCATTCGCGCCTGTGACAATCAAATTCGCGCCTGACTCCGAATACTGTGTTAGACACAGAGGAGTCACCCCTGTTAGACACAGATGAGTTACCTGTTAGTCACAGAGGAGTCAACCCTGTTAGACACAGATGAGTCACCTGTTAGACACGGAGGAGTCACCTGTTAGACACAGAGGAGTCACCTGTTAGACACAGGGGAGTCACCTGTTAGACACAGAGGAGTCACCTGTTAGACACAGGGGAGTCACCTGTTAGACACAGAGGAGTCACCTGTTAGACACAGATGAGTCACCTGTTAGACACGGAGGAGTCACCTGTTAGACACAGGGGAGTCACCTGTTAGACACAGAGGAGTCACCTGTTAGACACAGATGAGTCACCTGTTAGACACGGAGGAGTCACCTGTTAGACACAGAGGAGTCACCCCTGTTAGACACAGAGGAGTCACCTGTTAGACACCGAGGAGTCACCCCTGTTAGACACAGAGGAGTCACCCCTGTTAGACACAGAGGAGTCACCTGTTAGTCACAGAGGAGTCACCTGTTAGACACGGAGGAGTCACCTGTTAGACACAGATAAGTCACCTGTTAGACACAGAGGAGTCACCTGTTAGACACAGATAAGTCACCTGTTAGACACAGAGGAGTCACCTGTTAGACACAGAGGAGTCACCTGTTAGACACAGAATAGTCACCTGTTAGACACAGAATAGTCACCTGTTAGATACAGACATGCACTCTATCAGCACATCTACCGTGTTCATAGTGTACGAGTAGCACGCTGATGTTCCACGGCAAGCAGTCGGTGTCCCATTGCCGGTGTGCTGAGATATAGTTCTCGATAGGCAGTTGATGTCGGATAGGGCAACTAAAAATGCAGGATATTAATTGAATGTCTTAAATGCTGTACTGGCAACAGTACCAAAACAGCCACCAAAAGACAAGGCGCCCACCAAGAGACAGGGGCGCTAATCAACAGACAGGGGGCGCTAATCAACAGACAGGGGGCGCCAATCAACAGACAGGGGCGCCACCAACAGACAGGGGCGCCAATCAACAGACAGGGGCGCCACCAACAGACAGGGGCGCCACCAACAGACAGGGGCGCCACCAACAGACAGGGGCGCCAATCAACAGACAGGGGCGCCACCAACAGACAGGTTTACATGTTAGCTCGTACTTACCAGAAGAGAAAGAAATGAAAATATAAATTATGATGTAAAGCATATTTAGGCAACCTAATATAATTTTTTAATCTGGCTTGCCTTATACAAACTGACAGGCACAATTTCGTACATTTAAATAGCTTCCTAGAAAATCGTCTTTCAGTCCTTACGAACTTTGTTACAAAAGACAAGTTTGATTGAAATGTAAGACTGGAGTCGTCATGGCTACGTGGTAACAACAAACGACTGTAAGAACGTGAACAAAACTTTTAAATCTTTTGTCATCAACAATATTCAGTGTCTCAAAGGAATTAGAGATGCGCAGTTACTTAAATTACCAAATTTGTTTCAACTAACTTGCTTTAAACGCGTATTTGGACCAAGTTCAGTTTTATATTTTACAAACGTTTTATCGAATATATTTAGAGGCTTAGACAGCACTGAAGCAGGAGATTAAGTAAGGCAAACCGAGCTAGGGTTTTAAACGGTTAAGGAGAGTGAGATCCAGAAAGGAGAGAGTGAGATGCAGCTAGGAGGGTGAGATAGGTAGGAGAGAGTAAAATGCAGATAGAGAAAAAAAAGAGTGAGATGCAGATAGGGGAAAAACAGAGTGAGATGCAGATAGTGGAGAAACAGAGTGAGATGCAGATAGGGGAGAAACAGAGTGAGATGCAGATAGTGGAGAAACAGAGTGAGATGCAGATAGTGGAGAAACAGAGTGAGATGCAGATAGGGGAAAAACAGAGTGAGATGCAGATAGGGGAGAAACAGAGTGAGATGCAGATAGTGGAGAAACAGAGTGAGATGCAGATAGTGGAGAAACAGAGTGAGATGCAGATAGTGGAGAAACAGAGTGAGATGCAGATAGGGGAGAAACAGAGTGAGATGCAGATAGGGGAAAAACAGAGTGAGATGCAGATAGGGGAGAAACAGAGTGAGATGCAGATAGGGGAAAAACGGAGTGAGATGCAGATAGTGGAGAAACAGAGTGAGATGCAGATAGGGGAGAAACAGAGTGAGATGCAGATAGGGGAAAAACAGAGTGAGATGCAGATAGTGGAGAAACAGAGTGAGATGCAGATAGGGGAGAAACAGAGTGAGATGCAGATAGGGGAGAAACAGAGTGAGATGCAGATAGGGGAGAAACAGAGTGAGATGCAGATAGGGGAGACACAGAGTGAGAGGCAGATAGGAGAGAAACAGAGTGAGATGTAGATATGGGAGACACAGAGTGAGATGTAGATATGGGAGACACAGAGTGAGATGCAGATATGGGAGACACAGAGTGAGATGCAGATAGGGGAGACACAGAGTGAGAGGCAGATAGGAGAGAAACAGAGTGAGATGTAGATATGGGAGACACAGAGTGAGATGTAGATATGGGAGACACAGAGTGAGATGCAGATATGGGAGACACAGAGTGAGAGGCAGATAGGGGAGACACAGAGTGAGATGCAGATAGGGGAGACACAGAGTGAGATGTAGATAGGGGAGACACAGAGTGAGATGCAGATAGGGGAGACACAGAGTGAGAGGCAGATAGGAGAGAAAGAGTGAGATGCAGATAGGGGAGACACAGAGTGAGATGCAGATAGGGGAGACACAGAGTGAGAGGCAGATAGGAGAGAAAGAGTGAGATGCAGATAGGGGAGACACAGAGTGAGATGCAGATAGGAGAGAAACAGAGTGAGATGCAGATAGGGGAGTCTGAGAGTGAGATGCAGATAGGCGAGTCTGAGAGTGAGATGCAGATACGGCAGATTCACAGACAGGAAATTACTCGAGATACTTAGCGACAAAAATCAATAAAACGTGATAAGTTGTATTATCATTGTTGTCACTTTGACGCGCACATTATGCAGCTATTAAAATTGCATAGCAACAAATATTTTAAACATTTATTACAGCATTTTTTGAGAATAAGTATGCATGTACATTTAATGTAACAAACAGACGACAGCACATAACCCATAGAAAATAAAATTCAATGTATTATTAAAGCACTTTAACAATTAAGTAAGGCATCTGACCGAAATTTTATGAAATTTTAACAATATTTTGACAGTTACATCAAGTCCAGCGTTTCACACATATATATTTACAGACGCATAGTGCTTACGCTTAAAACAAAAATATAATTATACTCAATACAATACTCAAACTATAACCCATTAAGTAAAGCAAACAACAGAGCCTCACTCATAAAATCCTACCCTATGACACTATATTAGCTACAAAATCTCACCCCATGAGACTATATTAGCTACAAAATCTCACCCCATGAGACTATATTAGCTACAAAATCTCACCCTATGACACTCTATTAGCTACAAAATCTCACCCTATGAGACTATATTAACTACAAAATCTCACCCTATGACACTCTATTAGCTACAAAATCTCACCCTATGAGACTATATTAACTACAAAATCTCACCCTATGAGACACTATTAGCTACAAAATCTCACCCCAATGGACTATATTAGCTACAAAATCTCACCCATGAGACACTATTAGCTACAAAATCTCACCCAATGGACTATATTAGCTACAAAATCTCACCCCATGAGACTATATTAGCTACAAAATCTCACGCCATGAAATTATATTAGCTAAAAAATCTCACCCTATACCACTATTAGCTACAAAATCTCACTTCATGAGACTATATTAGCTACGAAATCTCACCCCATGAGACTATATTAGCTACAAAATCTCACTCCATGAGACTATATTAGCTACAAAATCTCACCCCATGAGACTATATTAGCTACAAAATCTCACTCCATGAGACTATATTAGCTACAAAATCTCACCCCATGAGACTATATTAGCTACAAAATCTCACCCCATGAGACTATATTAGCTACAAAATATCCCCCCCATAAGACTATACTAGCTACGAAATCTCACCCCATGAGACTCTATTAGCTACAAAATCTCAATCCATGAGACTATATTAGCTACAAAATCTCACCCCTTGAGACTGTATTAGCTACAAATTGACGCTGGATTGCTGAGCAATCTAAATTTCCCACAACACCAACCAGTCAGTCTAGTTGGCAGCCTGCCAGCTACCCATCCTAGCCTGATCAGCGGCAGCATTCACAGCTGTCACTAAGCTCTCCGGATCTTTCTGCTGTTTCAATCGTTCCCTTAGCAACTCGGCGATAGCGCGCTGAGTTCGCCTTTCGAGTTTAGCCAGCCTCCGTTCCGCGCCTCGCTTCAAATCCCAATCCGGTTTCTTCGGTGCAATAGCGGTGATGTCAGAATCGGCAGTTAGCAAGGGCTTCGGCTCGGCCGCTTTCAACTGATCGCCCAGACGAGATTCAACGTCAACCAAGTCAGGAGCGGGCAGGTGTCCGGCTGCCAGATGGTCAGTCTCGGCTTTGTAGTTGCGAAACACTGGCAGAACAGGTGGAGCCACCGGAATACCAGCTGGAGTGTCCACCGACTCTACTGTCGCTGCTGATTCAGGGTTCAACTGTCGTTGGCGCAGTCGTTGCAGACGTTCTTTTCGTCGCATGGCCTCTTCGAGACCGGGAGCCGATACCATGCTCAATGACTGCTCAGTGTTGTTACTGTCATTGTCGTTGTTTCTACTGGGCATGGACATTGTCGCTTGGATAAGGACAGAACTGAAGCCTTCTCTTCAGCAGAAATGTCGTATTTAGGAGAATCAAGATACTTCAAAATGCTTCTACACACAAGACTGCTCCTACAGGATGCTTAGCCTGTCACTCTCCCAACAGTATGCTTAGCCTGTCACTCCCCCAACAGTATGCTTAGCCTGTCACTCCCCCAACAGTATGCTTAGCCTGTCACTTCCCCAACAGATGCTTAGCCTGTCACTCCTCCAACAGTATGCTTAGCCTGTGACTCCTCCAACAGTATGCTTAGCCTGTCACTTCCCCAACAGTATGCTTAGCCTGTCACTTCCCCAACAGATGCTTAGCCTGTCACTTCCCCAACAGATGCTTAGCCTGTCACTTCCCCAACAGATGCTTAGCCTGTCACTCCTCCAACAGTATGCTTAGCCTGTCACTTCCCCAACAGTATGCTTAGCCTGTCACTCCTCCAACAGTATGCTTAGCCTGTCACTTCCCCAACAGTATGCTTAGCCTGTCACTTCCCCAACAGATGCTTAGCCTGTCACTTCCCCAACAGATGCTTAGCCTGTCACTTCCCCAACAGATGCTTAGCCTGTCACTCCTCCAACAGATGCTTAGCCTGTCACTCCTACAACAGTATGCTTAGCCTGTCACTTCCCCAACAGATGCTTAGCCTGTCACTCCTCCAACAGATGCTTAGCCTGTCACTCCTCCAACAGATGCTTAGCCTGTCACTCCTACAACAGTATGCTTAGCCTGTCACTTCCCCAACAGTATGCTTAGCCTGCCACTCCTCCAACAGTATGCTTAGCCTGTCACTTCCCCAACAGATGCTTAGCCTGTCACTTCCCCAACAGATGCTTAGCCTGTCACTTCCCCAACAGTATGCTTAGCCTGCCACTCCTCCAACAGTATGCTTAGCCTGTTACTCCTCCAACAGTATGCTTAGCCTGTCACTTCCCCAACAGATGCTTAGCCTGTCACTTCCCCAACAGATGCTTAGCCTGTCACTCCTCCAACAGTATGCTTAGCCTGTCACTTTCCCAACAGATGCTTAGCCTGTCACTCCTCCAACAGTATGCTTAGCCTGTCACTCCCCCTACAGTATGCTTAGCCTGTCACTCCCCCTACAGTATGCTTAGCCTGTCACTCCCCCTATAGGATGCTTAGCCTGTCACTCCCCCTACAGTATGCTTAGCCTGTCACTCCCCCTACAGGATGAATAGCCTGTCACTCCCCCTACAGTATGCTTAGCCTGTCACTCCCCCTACAGGATGCTTAGCCTGTCACTCCCCCTACAGGATGCTTAGCCTGTCACTCCCCCTACAAGACGCTTAGCCTGTCACTCCCCCTATAGGATGCTTAGCCTGTCACTACAGCTACAGACAGGATGAATAGCCTGTCACTCCAGCTACAGACAGGATGAATAGCCTGTCACTACAGCTACAGACAGGATGAATAGCCTGTCACTACAGCTACAGACAGGATGAATAGCCCGTCACTACAGCTACAGACAGGATGAATAGCCTGTCACTACAGCTACAGACAGGATGAATAGCCTGTCACTACAGCTACAGACAGGATGAATAGCCTGTCACTACAGCTACAGACAGGATGAATAGCCTGTCACTACAGCTACAGACAGGATGAATAGCCTGTCACTACAGCTACAGACAGGATGAATAGCCTGTCACTACAGCTACAGACAGGATGAATAGCCTGTCACTACAGCTACAGACAGGATGAATAGCCTGTCACTACAGCTACAGACAGGATGAATAGCCTGTCACTACAGCTACAGACAGGATGAATAGCCTGTCACTACAGCTACAGACAGGATGAATAGCCTGTCACTACAGCTACAGACAGGATGAATAGCCTGTCACTACAGCTACAGACAGGATGAATAGCCTGTCACTACAGCTACAGACAGGATGAATAGCCTGTCACTACAGCTACAGACAGGATGAATAGCCTGTCACTACAGCTACAGACAGGATGAATAGCCTGTCACTACAGCTACAGACAGGATGAATAGCCTGTCACTACAGCTACAGACAGGATGAATAGCCTGTCACTACAGCTACAGACAGGATGAATAGCCTGTCACTACAGCTACAGACAGGATGAATAGCCTGTCACTACAGCTACAGACAGGATGAATAGCCTGTCACTACAGCTACAGACAGGATGAATAGCCTGTCACTACAGCTACAGACAGGATGAATAGCCTGTCACTACAGCTACAGACAGGATGAATAGCCTGTCACTACAGCTACAGACAGGATGAATAGCCTGTCACTACAGCTACAGACAGGATGAATAGCCTGTCACTCCCTGAGACGCATAACTCGTAATTCAATACTATCGTAAGGTTTCCTGAATACAGAAAATTTCTGAATAAAAACAGAATACACAGGCTAGCTTATACTAACTAACAAAATTATAGCAAACACAGCAATGGAGACCAAAACACGGATAAATTCCACGAAAACGCATGAGCCATCTACGAGGCCACAAACAAACTGTATTTATTGTTCAATCTGAACTTTGAACGAATGAACTTGAAACACCAAAACCAGTTAATTGTTTTAATTAATTCGGCCCAGCAGTCAGTTATTCAAGAGCTAACAGCGGTCGATGGCTGTCCAGTTGTAGAGGGAATTTCATCCAGCTCACCGGGCGCCAGGACTTGCAGTTTAGTTTGCACCTCTTGCAGATTGTCGTGCCATTGTTGCAGGGTGTGCCGCAACGAGGTCCACTGGGCCCGGCCGAATGTCCGGTGGGTGGTGCCGTAGACAAGCACTTTGCGCTGCACTTCGTCTAGTTTGCAGAATACCGCCTCCTTGCGAGCGGCTAAGGTAGGATAAATAGGTGAGCTGTATTGTTTACTGTTTACCGGCCTAGTTAACCTTAACACAAACACACTTTACTGTACAATTAAAGGCTCGATAACAAAATATGGTTCTTAGAATCGATTTACAAATAAAAGGTTTCTAAGAAACCGCCCTACCGGTAAAAAAGGAATTGCCCTATTAAATTATTTCCCAAAATCGACCAAAACTAAACTTTTCTAAGAATCACCATATTGAAATATTTCCAAGAATCACCATATTGAAATATTTCCAAGAATCACCGTATTGAAATATTTCCAAGAATCACCATATTGAAATATTTCCAAGAATCATCATATTAAAATATTTCCAAGAATCACCATATTGAAATATTTCCAAGAATCACCATATTGAAATATTTCCAAGAATCACCATATTGAAATATTTCCAAGAATCACCATATTGAAATATTTCCAAGAATCACCATATTGAAATATTTCCAAGAATCACCGTATTGAAATATTTCCAAGAATCACCATATTGAAATATTTCCAAGAATCACCGTATTGAAATATTTCCAAGAATCACCATATTGAAATATTTCCAAGAATCACCATATTGAAATATTTCCAAGAATCACCATATTGAAATATTTCCAAGAATCACCATATTGAAATATTTCCAAGAATCACCATATTGAAATATTTCCAGGAATCACCCCAAACTAAACATTTCCAAGGATCTCACTAATTAATAAATATTTCAAAAATCACCCTGAATCAAATACTTCTAAGAATCGCATCTGATAGAACATTTGTTAGAACTGCTTCGAAAAAAGAAGTCATGCAGTACAAACCATCAATGATGAACTCTTCCAGATCGTCAGACTCCATCTTGAGCTCATCCTGCAGCAGTGCATAGTCCAGCTCTAGCTTATTCTCAGCCAGCCGCATCAGGGTCAACAACCTGAGCTTGTTCATGCAGGACTCGGCGCAGATGTTTAAACCGCGAACAAAATCGGCATTTTTGTCGGCAAAAGTCAAATAGTCGGTCAGGCTGCCGCTAACAAAGATCATCAATAGTTCGTGAATCAGTTCGCCTTCGAGAAACTGGATAGGTTTCAAGCTGAGCAGATGGTCCATGATGTAGACGGAATCGTCTGATAGGGTGGCCACGATGCACATAATGGCTTCGTCTCTGGCTTTGGATGCGTCCTGCTCGGTGTAGGCGTCCATCAGGTCGATTAAACAGGCGTTGGCGCTCGCCGTGTCGCCGCTGCGCGTTAGCGCCGAATGCAGCCGGCGCCACAGGGTCTGTCAGGGGTGAGATTCAAGGGCCACTTATCTCAGGGGTGAGATTTTAAAAGCCACTTATTTCAGGAGTGAGATCTCAGAGCCGCTAATCTCAGGGGTGAGATTTTAGAACCACTTATCTCAGGGGTGAGATTTTAGAACCACTTATCTCACAGGTCAGATTTTAGAACCACTTATCTCACGGGTGAGATCTCAGAGCCGCTTATCTCAGGGGTGAGATCTCAGAGACGCTTATCTCAGGGGTGAGATCTCAGAGCCGCTTATGTCAGGGTGGGACCTCAGAGCTGCTTATCTCAGGGTTGAGATTCAAGACCCGCTAATCTCAGGGGTGAGATTTAGGTCCCGCTTATATTAGGGGTGAGATTTAGGAGCATCGCTCATCTTTGGAGTGAGATTTAGAAGACTCTATCTCAGGGGTGAGATTTAGGACACGCTAATCTCAGGGTTGAGATTTAAGATTCGCTAATCTCGAGGGTGAGATTCAAGACCCACTAATCTCATGGGTGAGATTTAGGATCCGCTTATCTCAGGGGGTGAGATTTAGGACACGCTTATCTTAGAGGTGAGATTTATGAACCGCTTATCTCAGGTGTGAGATTTAGGATCTGCTTATCTCAAAGGTGAGATTTAAGGGCTGCTTATCTCAGAGTTGATATTTAAGGGCCGCTTATCTCAGAGTTGATATTAAGGGCCGCTTATCTCAAAGGTGAGATTTAAGGGCCGCTTATCTCAAAGGTGAGATTTTAGGGCCGCTTATCTCAAAGGTGAGATTTAAGGGCCGCTTATCTCAAAGGTGAGATTTTAGGGCCGCTTATCTCAAAGGTGAGATTTTAGGGCCGCTTATCTCAAAGGTGAGATTTAAGGGCCGCTTATCTTAAAGGTGAGATTTATGAACCGCTTATCTCAGGCGTGAGCTCCAGTGTTAAAACCGTAATGTCTGACCTTCCTATCTTCTGGGCTGCACTGCCAGTCGCTCATCCAGTTGCGCAGCTGAACCCGATCCGTGACCACCTGATTCATTCGTTTCTCCTCAGACGCGGTCTCAACCAGAGCCAGATAGACCGTATACCTTAGCGGAGAATTCTCAGGCAATATGCGAAACAGATTCTGCAGCGGCGACACTTTGCAAGCGGCCGCGGCTTCTCGAACTGACGGTGCAACGTTGGCGACTTGCTGCTGCTGCTGCTGCTGTTGTTGTTTGGCATCTTCAGCCTGAGCTCCACCGGCTAGGGCCAGTTTCAAGTTCAGACTGCACACAGCTTTGCAGAATAGGTCAACAGTGTTAGGCATGGCGGATTGCGGCATTTCAACTAGCAGGGAGACAATTCCGTTTAGTACAGATTCAATGTCAGCTGGTGGAATGGGTTTCTGGGACAGGACAGACAGGCCTGGCAACACTTTTGTCAGCTGCTCGTGCCATGGCCCTGTTGAGGCGTCCACAGTCTGGGCACCGGACCAGCCCAGCGATTTGAGGAAATCGCACAACTCCGACACCTGAGTTTTGAGAGTTGTGTTATTTTATATTTGGCTTGGACAAATCTAGGGTCGAAAATAGCAGTTTGAAAGTGTATTTCACTTAATGCTCTCTAAATAGATTATGCAGTGTGTACACTCGATATCTAGCTATGGACACTACAGTTCACTTTAAAATCTGCAAACAGACCTTTTTTGAAAGAGAATTACTAAAATTGATTTACTAAAATAAGTATGATTTGTTCAATTCAGTAGTATCGTGCAAATGCGCGCTTCGAAATCCGCTTTGCTTCCTGCTTTTTGCCGGCCTCTGATTGGTCGACTGCAAATGGTGACGACAGGGTGACTTTCGTCAATTCGTCGTCATCAACCTTTCGTCACTGTGTTTCTTTTTCCTAGCGGGTGTTTATCTATAGTTAGACCAGGTTTAATATAAGATATTTTCTATCAATCTTCAGTTTTATATCAGCAGCTATAGTGCAACAAAACCTAAATACCCAAAATTTTAATTTCTAAGTAGTTTGTACTTGTAATGTTATCTATAAAACTACAATTACAAAATGAAAATTGTGCTTATAGGATAGCAAGTAATGCAAGCTTAGGCCCTATATTTAAAGCATTGCCATTGCAATTCTTGATTGTAGCCAATCCCCCTTTTTATAAACATTGTCTAGCATATTTAGCACTTAGTGCACTTTGAAAGAGGACATAAGGTGTGCCAGTATAAAAAAGATCTATATTAAATTACTCACTATATTTGTTTTTAATTGCCATGGCATAACTAGCTAGCATTATGCAATTTATCATAATATAGTAAAAAGTAATTTAGTATAGCAAGGCAAGAAATAATGTTGTGTAGCATTTAAAAAAACTACATCAAATTCTATTAGGGGTCAGACAAAATCTCAATCTTGATCTCAATTGTCAATTGACATATTTTTGAAAAAATTTTCTTCTGTTAAATGTTGCACCAAAGTTTACTTGCATTAAGCTTCCAAAGACTCCTGTCTTCAGCAACCTCAGCGATTTTGATCAATTTTTTATTAGAAAACAACTCAAGATTAATGATTGGCAACTGTGCAAAGCTTGCAATTTTCTACATTCAATGAAAAGCATGTTCAAACAAAAATAGGTTATGTCTCTTTCTAAGATCTTTTTAAGTCTTTGTAAGATCCACAAGGCAGGTTACTGATTGTCTCAATGGTGGGAACAGCCAAATACTACCTAGCCATATCATAATAAATTTATTAAGCCAGTCATCTTGTGTTGATGTTATATGTGTATATAAGCAAGTGTGTGTGTATACAAGGTATATTACATATGTGGTATATAGCAAGGCATACTTAATGAGGATGCCTTGTTATATTTGCTATATATATTGCTATATATGCCTTGCTATAATAAATATAATTTATATTAAAAAAATAATTTTATATTAGTAAGCCAAGTGAAATAGAGAAGTGATCAGAAACTATAATTTATGGAATAAAACAATAGAAAACTTGATAACAAGATAATATTTGACTCTAGTAAAAGCAAGATATTAGACATGTTTCAGTCAGATTAAATACATTTTCAACTTCCTATATATTATTGAAGACTCAACCATACAAATAAATTTATTTAAGGCTAATTGAAGTATCATGGGGATACATTTCATAATTTTGGTTTAGCATACCTTGTATACTTGTACTATATAAAGTAGTATTGTTATTATAGTAAGCAGCAATGATATTAAGCTATGAATTATTAGCATACATTATATTAGCATATTATATTAGCATAGATTAATTATTAGCATTATTAGCATAGAACTGGCATGGACTGTAATAAAAAGCATTGCCAATATTTTTTTATCTTTTGCTGACTTATGGATTTCTATTTTAATATAAGTTTAAAGTTCAATAGTTCCAATAATCAGTAAATATAAAATTGTACATAGAAAGATTTCTAAATATTATAACATTTTTGGCATTCTTTATAAACTTAAAAATGATTAAAAATTTAATTATTGCATTAAAGTGAATTACAAACTTACTGTCATCCCTCACCATGCAAGGAACAAATGTTTTAGTAAATCAAAAAAGCCAAAAACACATGGCTATTGTCTTCACAGTTGGACAAATTTTTAAAGTCTAGCACTTTGACAATTTTTTGGCACAAAGTATAACATCTGATTGTAACACTGACAGTGCATTAAAACTGGCAAACTCTTATTCCAAAAGTACTGAACATTTGTTGCCCAATGCTCTCTATGCTGCAGCTTCTGCCAAATGTCTTAAAGAAAACAATGTTGACAACAATGAGAGAGATAATGAAATTAATGACAAAAATTTTTCTCTATGCCACAAATCATCTAGTGATATAAGCAATAATGAGGAAGAACTTCCAAATTAGAGATCCTTAAATGCAGCAGCCAGAAGGAGAAAGGTTATTACCTTAGAATGGCAAATGCTATTGCTGCCTCTCTAGTTGCCACAGCTTCATCCTTTGCAGTTACAAGATCACTACTAATGTCAAAAATTTTAATTGCTAATTCTTTTGTACCTGCTGAGCCTAATGTCATGATGGTGCCAAAAAATCTGCTGTCAAGTTTGGTCAATGAGGTAAATACATTTGTCAAACTTCAGAAAGATACAAACAAGTGCCTTCAAGGAATTGTGCAAAATAAAAAAGAATGCTTCAAAGCTGGCCAAGAAAGTTGCATGGTATTAGCTATTGGCTATCTAGCAAAGCTGCTGTCCCAGCTTACCCTATTTACACTATGCTCAGACTACTGCAACCCTGATTCGAAGGCCCTGAGTGATAGGCTCAGAGTGCAGCTATTTCAAATAGTCATCAAGACAAATAATCTTGTTATACAATGCCAAGACTTAGACCCTGGCAGATGCCTTAGAGGCAGCTGGACACTATGTATGCAGCCATACTGTGTGTGGAGACTGGAGTTTGGAAAGTATAGCAGTCTAGGCAGCAAGACCAACACTACACTTTATGCAAGGTGCACCTGATGTAGCCTTCTGACCTACTATGTGGGTGGTGACTTTGATTGGCTAGCCACGTCTTCCTCTTAGAGGCTCACTGCCCTGAGTTGCTATATAAAGTACTGCTGCTCAAGCTGCAAAGACTGCGTAGGCAAGGGCAAAGGCAAATGGCAATATATCCTGACTAGCTTTTAACTAATGCTGGCACCTTACACCAAGCTAGGGTGTGACTTTATAAGGGCTAGGACCTAGAAATATGCTCTTTGACTTTTTCTCCCCTTTCTGGCCACTGTGTAATAGGAAGGGAAATATTTTGTTGTTATATATATCCTTGACTAAAATTTGACTTGACCCTACTTTTTTTCCAACTCAGCCTATAGTCAAAATAATGCTGGGTGCACACCTGAACAAAAATGGAATAATTATAAATGCACACCAGAAAAAAAATAAAAAATAAAAAATCCAAAATTCAAAATAAGATTATTTTCTTTTATCTTTTAAATTTAAATTGCTATATAATAGATACTAGGCCTAATATAAAGTGCACATTTCTTTTTTCTTAATGCCCATATAATTTTTTGCTTGGCATATGGTGCACAGTTAAAAAATTGACTATTAGCAATTTGTTGCAACAGCGGCGCACATGGCACACCTTCCTGACCATAGATTAAGAATAGTGCATCTTCACAATTTACACTTTCTATAATGAAGCTCATATAAAAAATCATATAGAAATGACTTAAAAAAGGCTGTCTCAAAATTTTATAATCAAGATAAAATCTTAAACCTATATAACTTTTGCTAACAGCAAAATCTAAAAATGTGGGATAAAATGGTAAAACAAATTTGTGGACATTTGATGGAAGGTAGCATATCTAAAAAAGCTTTCTGAAAGATAGATAAGTCTTTAAAATAGTTCTGGATAAAAACTATTGTTTTCATGCCTTACAACACTAAATAAACAAGTAAAAAATCACAAAAAACATTTTAAAAGTTCAAGTTGACCAATTTGAAATTTTTGGTTTCACTTTTTTCATTTATAAACAATTAATTACAAGATTTGTAGACCTAAGAAAAGGCTATTTTTTACTACTTACAATGTATTCTTTTACAAATATAAGAATACAAAAGATTCCATGTTTTATTTTTATTTTATTCACAAAGATGAAGAATTTCTAAGTATTTCTAAGTTTTTCTAAAGCCACATAAACTTGCAAAAATTCATACTAATTTAAAGTGCAAAGTTTGCTAGTAAACATCTTGTCTAAAAGTAAATATACCGCTAATTCCTTGTTGCAAAATAATCTTCAAGTTGTTTTCTTTCATCTAAATATCAACTTGTAGAGTATTAATGTATATAATATGCCTATATTTAGCCTTCAATTTTTTTAGATTAAAATTGGCACTACAAAATTTGAACCTTGTATCCAAATCAAATGCTTCCTATAGGCTTATTAAGCAACAAAGAACAATGAAATTACACCTAAATATATATCATTGTGGCATGTATAATGTAATTATTAGAGCTTTTCTATCATTATATGAGAGTCATTTTATCATAATTTAATTTACTATTTTAACAAATCATTTTGTTAAAAATAAGGCTATACATAAATAATTTGTGCTTTTATAGATATTTTTTAACTTTTTAAACTCAAATAAATTTATTTTATAGCTTTATCATTTTTAAAACACAAAACTGAATTTTCAAAACATTGCCACCAATTTTTTGATTTTGCCTAATATATTTTTAGACATATCTTCTAAGTTCAATGATGGGCACTAGCGCCACTAATGTTTTGTTAGTGCTGCTAATTCTGTTGAATTGAAATTCTGATTAGTGTGCGCTATCAAAGTGCCGCTAATATTTTTTGAAAATTGCTAATTGGGCAAAATTATTTTTTGCTATAAAACTAGATGGTTAATGACTGTTTGATACTTAAAATGAGACCCTATTTGAGTAATAAGTTAAAATTATGTAAATCTATTAAACCTTTACTAAATAAATCTCTAATATGTTTCTAATTTTCTTAGAAATGCAAAACAAAATTAGAATTTTTTTTCATTTTCATTATCACAAATAATCTTGTTTTTGTCATTGACTTTAAAAGTTTTCTTACTACTTTTAATTCATTAGCAAAAAGTTGTTGATTCATTTAATAATTTAATCAAAGAATTCAATGTTCAACTCAGTTGATATTCTAAGCGATGATACGAAGTGACAGACTATATCAACAAGGTGTGAAATGGCAGTGATGGTAGGGTTATTAAATCTTGTACCGCCATTTCAAGCTGATGATCTCACCTTCTTTCTTGAGTATAAGAAGGCTATGGCCATGGTAGCAAGGGCCTTTGACATTTTTCAAGGCAAATAGCATTGTAATTTTAGGAACTCTTTTTACTAACTGTAGGGGTAAGATGGGATTAAAATTTTCGGGCGGGATAGGGATCGGGATTCAACTTTTCGGGAATCGGGATCGGGATTTGGGAAATAGAAATATGATTATAATTTTTATGAATACAAGCCTAAATGTAATCTGACCTGACTCAAATATATTTTTATGCTTTTAATTGTTATGGCAATTTTTTTATATTTCTACTTCTAGCCCTAGGCTTTTGTTTAATAAATTATTATATTTTGATAATTATGATAATTAAAATTTACTAGACTAGCTAAAGCTTAAGCTTAATTTGGTAATTTGCTATTATATTAGAATGTTAAGCCTATTATTAGTAATTTAGTTATTTAATTTACTAGGTATTTCTAATATTTTAACATATTATATTAATTGATAGCTAAAGTCTATTATATGATAGGGCCTAAACTTCTTATAGCTAGCTAGGCCTCGTAAATAACCTTATATATCTAAATTAATTATTATATTGGCACTCTTGGCCCCCAAGGCTAAGCCTTTTATCCTTGTTGGCTTGACTTTACCATTACCATAAAGTTGCATAATATTACCATACTATACCATAGGCCTAATAGTATAAAGTGCCAATATTGAATTAACATGGTTTATTTCTGTATTAAAACTAGTATAAGTAGTATAAGTTTTACTTTTTCAATTCCTGCAAATTGTAGTAAGGCTTTGATAATTGATAAGAAGTTTTTTGTGCTAGAATAAGAATCTACCTATACTAATTGTAATTTCAGTTCTAAAATTCCATGAAATATAGTTCACAAAAGTTAACAAGAAAAAATGGACTTTTGTAAATAATTTTATTGCTATTATTTAAATGATAATAGAAATTTAATTGTATATTTGTAAGTTTTTATTATGTGCTATGAAAAAAGTAAAGTTTTGTTGCTTCTTTCCTAGAAATTTAGAAATACAAAATGCAAGGATTATAGATAGGCCTAGCTAGCTACTTGTGATTCTAGAAGTGAACTTGAAGAGCATCTTAGACAAAATAATTAGTAAAAAGTACAAAAATTCGAATTTTGTGAAATATAATATAATGTTAAAGTAACCTAGAACTTGGTCTATCATCTATTAGGTGTTTAAAAGAGAAATATTTATACTTTTCACATTTAAAACATTTATACTTTTTGTTTATTATGCCTACTATTGCTATGTCCTGCTTGCTGTTTACCTATACTGTAAAGATTTTTTTGGTTGTACTATTTAGTATTTATTGTATAATTATATTTCATGGTTCTGGTTTCAGTTTTGAAATCACTTTAATGAATAACCTTTAAGTAGGCCTATAACTTTAGAATATGTTAAGCCTATATTGATTAAATTATAAATTCTAACCTAATAGTTAAGTTAATAAGTATTTTTTGTATACTATCTATTAATTAGTTAATATACTAAGTAATTATATTATAAGTTTAGTTTAGATTTTTCTTACTAATTTAGCATGTTCTTTTCTGTATCATCTGCAATATCATGTAAAAGCAAAGCTGTTCTTGTTTTTTGTAATAGTTAATATGTAGGACAAATTTTTTATCAAGTTAAAGTACAAGTTTTTTTTACTTTTTAATTTATTTAAACATGTATATAGTTATTATATGCCTAGTTCTAACATTTGTAATAGAGGTCTAAATCAATTTAATGAATTGCTAAAATGACGAAGTTAATAATGAGTTTTTGATTAGCTATATTTTTATGTCTATATTAAGTCAAAATTAGGCTAATATAATATGTTTTGCTTATTGGGTTATTTATTATATCCAAATATCCAAAATATTTTATTAATATTCTGATCATTTTTATTGTCTTATTTATCTAAATCTCCATTTCAGCTTATCAGAGCTTAGCATATCAAGACCTATCAAGACTTGTCTAGACTTAATTAACAAGACCTATCAAGACTCCTTTTCTTTATTGTATCTCTGCAATTCAAAACAAGACTCAGCACCAGCATACAATGTCCACTAGCAATAACAGCTCAGTTTGGAATTTTTTTAATAAAGTTAAGCATAATGGAGGTAGCTATGCAAAGTGTCTCAGTACAGGTTGTGAGCAGCTTATTTCGTGCAACACATCCTCTACTAGTGGCCCCAGGTGCCATTTAGAGGCTTGTCACAAACAGCTGTATCTTGAATTGCAGAGGCTTGATGCTGAAAAGGCCAACTCATCTGCTTCACCTGCATCAGGATCAGGTACCTTTGGCAACCTAAAAGGGCAACCTACATTAGCACAGTTCATTGCCAGGACCCAAATGTGGAGCTTTGATGACAAAAGGTCCAAGGCCATTGATGATGCAATTGTAAAGATGATAATTGTTGATGGTTGTCCTTGGACAATGGTCTCTGACCCAGGCTTTAAAAACCTACTGCAGGTTGCTGCACCACAGTATTGTCTTAAGAGTGAGAAATTCTTTCGCGACCAGCTGTAGTTACTCTACTCCCACACTAAGGATAATGTCAAGAATCTGCTGCAGGACATTAAGTTTGTGGCTGTTACTTTGACATCTGGACTGAGAAGGGAAGTTCTTTCTTAAGCCTGACAGTGCAAAGGATGGACGACAAATTCAACTTTCTTGAAACTGCGCTGGCTGTAAAGCCAATAGAGGAAGCGCACACTGCAGTAAATGTTGCAAGCCTACTGCGGGAGCTAATGATTGATTTTAACATCTATCAGAAGACTGTCAGCATTGTGACAGACAATGTAAGCAGCATGCTCAAAGCTGTCAAACATGTGTCCTAGCAGCTAACAGCTGACAATTCTGGTACCAAAAGATCGATTGAGCATGAACAGATCTTGAGCATTGGTTGTGCGGCCCACAAAATTAATCTAATTGTACAAGACACACTGAAGCAGCAGTCTGTGGTTATTAGGCTGCTTGGAAAGTGCCGTAGACTTGTGACTTATATCCACCACTCAGGCCCCGCTGAAAGACGCTTTAAGAAGCTCTAGGAACAACTGGAACTGCCTACAAACAGGCTGATCAGGCTGACAGGTGGAACTCATCGCTAGACATGCTGAGATGTTTTGCAGAGCAAAAGGCTGCAATCAGTGCTTTCACGGCTGGACAGTCAAAAGATGAAGAAGTTACAAACCAAGAATTCCTGCTTGTTGAAAAGCTGATCTCCCTACTAAGCATATTTGAGGAGGCAACTCTTCAACTAAGCAAAAAAACAACCAGCATCTCTTATCTCATTCCGATGCAAGCCAGACTTCTGAGATTTCTTGAGAAGCAGCAAGCCCAAGTCAGCGGACTAGGGATGATTATTGACTCTACTCCAGTTGGTGCACGAGCGTTTCGACTTTCTTGTTGAACATGAGTCCTGCATCTTGGCAACCATTTTTGACCCCCGCTACAAGTTAGCGTTTTTTCCGATTAGCAGAGGGGCTATCTACAGTCAATGGTTGCTTCTAAAGTCTTGAAGCACCAGTATTCAAGCTTAAATGTAGCAGTCATGCCAACATCAATTGTTGAGGATGAAAATAGTGGCGACACAGTGGAAATGACAGAGCCTCCACCTTCAAAGTGCAGCCTCATGTGCGAACTGTTTTCAGAATTCACCAATGTGAATTCAACTGCAAGTGTGATGCAAGCTGCACAAACCAGTTTGAAGTTGTATTTGGAGTCATCAGTGGAGCCAGAAGCTACTTGTCCGCTAATGTACTGGGCCCAATGCAGTACAACTCTTAAAGACATCGTCACTCTACTCATCAAAAGGTTGCATTGCATCCCAGCAGCCAGTGTGTCAAGCGAACACATTTTCAGCATTGCTGGCAACATATTTAGCAACAGAAAAGCCTCCCTTTCTCCGGAATCCATTGAAAGCATTGTTTTTTGCAAAATAAACATTCCTCTACTAGAGGAGAAGAGCCAAGCTAGTAATTGAACAAGACTAAAATCCAACTTGATAATTTCCAAACTTCTGTAGTTACTAGTAGTGAATAATGTGTCTTTTATGACAATTTTCCTAGGCTATCATACCGTAAAACATCAATTTCATTATAAAACAAAAATGCCAACTATTTTTGTAGCTTTTTGTCCTTTTATTTAAATCTTTACTTTATTGGTACATTTACTTGTATTGCATATGCATACTAATTCATTACAAATGTTTGTGCTTTATTTTTCTTATTATGTAGTTGCCTTCAATAAGATCAGACTTACTAAGTAGGAAATAGCATAAGTAGACTAGAAGTTAAAATTGAAACAGGAGCTATAGAAACATTAAACATTTTTACGACCATCAATGTGATACATGTACAATTTTTGCTTCCAGTTTACTAATACTATTTCACCAATTTAAGAATTAGTAATGAGTTTTACTAATCTTTTCTGTTCAAGCAAGCACACTCTACTACATGTATCTACTAAGCCAAGAATTATGGTTATACACACATCATGAAATAAGTGTTTTTGTTGATTTGGCAAATAAAGTAACCTACTTTTGGTTGTGCCCTTTCACCTAGCAATAGCTAGGCATAGCTCTTGGCCTTGATTTTGTTCTGCAAAAGTATGCTATTTGATTGGACTATTGTTAGTTCGTCCATCGTCTGATAGTTATGTGGGTTCTTTGTGCACAATGTGTAGAAAAGAATTCATATGATTATATCATAATTATTATCATCTGCTTATATCAATAATACATGTAAATGTGTTACTGATTTTTTACTTGCACTTACACATGTATTAACTAAAATCTAGAGTGTTATGGATATTCAAGCATACAAACCTTAGAGATTTAGTATATTTGGATTAGAGATTTAGTATATTTGGATTTGGAGCTAGAAGCAAAATGACTACATGTACAAATGGTTAGAAATGTATCATTTAATCTACCAAGAAAGAAGTAACTAAATGTGGTAAAAATTTTGGATTGTTAGTGTTACATATAGTTGCCATATTCATCTAGACATCATTCATATCATACATTGTAAGGTATATTGATCCAATAAACAGCTAAAGCATTAAAGGTTCAGGAAAACACATTATATTTTACTTCACTCATTATTCAAATTGCTTGTTAAAAATTTACAACCATTAAGTGAATCATTCAATGATTATATACAAAGTTGAATATAAACATACTTGCATACAAACTAAGACTTACCAAAAATTGTTGATCTTGTTATTTATATAGTCATTGATTCTTACAATGCATATTATTGTAATTAACGATCTTCTAAAAAAATACAATCTTATGCATATCGGAATTAACAATTTTTTTGAATATGTAGTAACTAAAATTGATGGACTAAACAAGTCTGCTATTATAGTAGGCGGGATTCTTCCTTTTTAATAATATCCCACCGCTGCCATCAAGTTGTTACAGGCCTTTTGGCTCTCTATAAGAATTTCACCGTTATGCCACCAAGGTTGTACTAGGGGTGATTCTTTCTTCTTAATAATAATTTCACACTGTCACCAAAAGCTATCACAGGGCTAATTTACTAATCTCTTAAGTGTTCTTCTTAGGTTGGTAGCTGCCACCAGGATTATCCTATTAATAAATTGTGAGTTTATCAATCTTAGAATAATCCGAGAAATGTTTCTTAGAATTGATCTGAGTATATATCTTAGTATTTAGTCTAAGTATTTAGTCTGAGTATTTAGTCTAAGTATTATTCTTAGAAAAACTGTTAGCCCTGAAAGATTTTACTCTTCTAATTATTCTGGTAGCGTTCTATTATTCTGGTAGCGTTCTATTAATAATGGCCTGAGCGGTATTTTGGCTTACTGGTATATGTATTTCATGTACTTTTCAAGTCCTTGGGCGTTACCGAGATCAGAGGGTCACCGCCTCCGTTATTTTTACACGTATTACTTTAGATCTACTTCGCAACTTCTTACTACTCAACACTTTCCTTCTCAGTAGTATATACGGTCCACACTTCCGTCTACTTCACTCTTACTTCTTAAAAGGAATTAACACAGAAAACACTTCTTCAATTCTTATTTTCTCGGAACTCTTACTATTCATTATAACTATATTACTAGTGAACCGCGATGCACGAGGTTGCTTCTCCCTCCGCCAAATTTGCTTGTATTTATAGTAAAATTCTAGTAGATTTTAAACAAAAATTAATTTGCATAAAATATTATACAAAACATAAGTATTAAAACAAAAATGCGTCGTAGTTTTTGGCGTGAATTTAAAGTGTAATAAATGATAGCTATTTTTTTAGAAAGAAATTGGGAGGGGCCCTGTACACTATTATTTACTTTGTTATATTTGTATTTGGTAAAAATATATGCTTCTCTACAAGAAAAAACTTGAAATGTAATCCCGATGATCTCGACATGTATTATCATCGGGATTGGGATCCCGACAACCCCTTGGGATCCTGTGTTTCCGGGATTGGGATTGTGATCCCATCCGACCCCTAACTAACTGTTGCTCTAACAGTTTAGCGGCTTGAGAATTTTTTATTAGGATTGATAATAAAAACAAATTATTAGCAATAGCATTATTAGCTTAGTCAATTAAAATGTATGAGTTAAAAATGTGCAAAAATACATGAATTTGTGTGAAATGGCAGTTTATATTAAATGTATTAATTAATTAGCACATTTAAAAGTTAGTGGCGCTAATTGCACTAAATTCAAAGTAGAAATAGTGCCCACTATTAGCGATTGCTAATTTTTTTCTTGTATCAGTTAGCGACAGCACTAATTAGCTGCACTAAAAATAAATTTAGCGGTGCCCATCACTGTCTAAGTTCTAACACTTATAACACTTAAAATGCCACAAAAGTGCCCAAACTTTTAATTCAACCCTTGTGTTTACACATTTGGAATAGAAAATTATCTTAGCTTTGATATTCTTGAATTGAATTTTATTTCATACAATAATTTATGTTTTTCAAGAAAAAATTTTTTTTGTCTGACTTAATACAATAATAGTCTATCTACTGAACTAAATGTAAATGGAATAAGCCAAAATGATAGTGAAATAATATAAAATAGAAATGTAGGCCCTATCTGATCAACAGAAGTGTTATAAAATATTAATAATATTAATAGTGGAACTTAATAGCCATCGATATAGGACCTAGATCGATAGAGTCTATAAATATGGACCCAGTCACTATTAGAGACACGGCCGCTGTGTATACTATAAGTTTCTGCATTATAGACACGGCCGCCGTGTCTCTAAGTGTGGCGTATCTAGTATCACTATTTAAAAAAATTAAAAATACTACTGTTGCATTAACATACCTGAGATGATTCAGTTAAAGCTATAAATGAATTCATGAGGATTTTTACTTAGAGCTTTACTATAAATTTTAAATCAATCTTTGCTTATTGCGTAGAGTAATCGCAACATGCGGTATGACTTCGTGTAATAGGTAGGTAGGTGGGTGTGTGAAAGCCCGCTGTGTTTTCTAAGAAACAGATTTCTAAATAAGATCAAACAAAGGAAGATCAAATTTTTTTGTTTATTTTTAGTAATTTGTTTTTGTTTCGAATGACTTGAAATTTTTTTTCAATATTTTTACAGCATTTATGCTATAACTTGTTTAATGAGAAATACATTTCTCATTAATGAGTCTGGGCCGTACATCTATTTAAACGTGCAACTAAACTTTCTAAGCGAACGATATAAGGAAGGTCTGACATCTATGTAGAAAAGCAATTTGATTTAAAGATATAAAATCTTCAAAATATAAGATTAAAAAATTGCTTGCACGCCTTGGATCATCGGCTTATGAATTCTATTTTATGATCCCTGACTGTATGAGCATGAGTGTATGTATAAACAATATGAGCACAGAGATGGCAAAATCTTCTTATATCTAAAGCTGAGTGGATCGATCGACCGGCCGGGTTTAACGCGTATCTCCTCCTAAACGGCTGGCAACTCAAATGCAGGACTTATATATATCAATGCAGAATTTTCCTACGCAACAAATAGGCTATTTTAATGTTGAAATTTTAAAATTAATTCTGCTAAAAAAGCAGAAAACTGTTTTCTTAACCTTCTTTGGCCACTTTGCCTCTCCAGTGGCATTATTGTAAAAACAACCACCCCAACCTCCCCCCACAGGTCGCTGTGTATTGGAGGGGTGGGTGATGCGTGTTCTGGGTTCAATGCTAATAAAACCCCCGCGTGTTGGGGGGTTCAGTTAAATTTAATGCTTCCCTCCAGAACGGAGGGTTGGTTTGGGCTGAGTGTACATAGCAATGTACATTGTAAACAGATAGTTAGGACTGTGTCGAGATTCAATTGGTTTTATTATCGGCGCCTTTCAAAAGGCAGCCCTGTCTGTATATTAGCTGGGCAGTGAAATTCAATGAATAAACAGCAGGCAGGTGAATGTACACTCGATACTTAATGCTTTGAACCGGGAAGTTCAGACGTTAACTGTTCCTCGAGTTTTAAACTTTGAGAGGAGAGACTTATATTGCTGGAAGGATCTTGCAACGCTGAATTCGCGGATATAAGTTATTTGCTTTAAATATGAAAACAAAAAGCACAGCATTGAAAAAACGATTCCATACTTTTAAAATTTCTGCCAAGATTGTAGTTGGGGGGGTTGCGTACACAAATTCAGGCCAGCTATCATTTGAGTAAATTCAGTAATGGAGGAGGCGGGTAACAAATTTCAATTGGTTTGATTATCGGCGCTTTCAGTCCGTTAGATAAGAGAGTAAAGAGAAGAGAGATTTCAAGGAGAAGAGAAGATAGAAAGATGATAGAAAAGACAGTAGATATGAGAGATAAGAGATTAAAGACGACAGAGCCAGAGGGGAGAGAAGAGGGGAGTGAGGCGGGAATGATGAAGAGGGAGAGCGAAGAGAAGAGAAAGTAGAGGGAAGAAAGGAGGGAAGAGAGGAAAATGAGAGAGCAAAGGAGGGAGGAAAGATGGGAGGAGAGAGGAGGGATAAGATAGTACAGAGGAGAGAGAAGAGAGAGGAGAGATGAGACAGGAGACGGTAGAGAGAAGAGGGGAAAGATGAGAGATGAAAAGGGAGAGGGTAAGAGAGAAAATAGGAGTATGAGAAATGAGAGCAGAGAGGAGAGACGAGAGAGAAAAGAGAGGAGAGAGAGAGGACAGGGTAGAGGAGAGGCGATAGATAAGCGAGTAGAGATGAGAGATGAGAGAGAAGAGGAGAGATAGAGAGAATTGAGAGAAGACAGGATAGAAGAGATAGAGAGAAGAGGGGAGAGAGAGAAGCGAGAAGAGAAGGGAGAGAAGAGAGAGATGAAAAAACAAATGAGAAAGCAAAGGGGAAAGATGAGAGAATAGAGATGAGAAAATAAAGATGAGAGCGTAGAGGGGAGAGATGAGAGATGGGAGGTGATTGATAAGAAAGTAAGAGTAGAGATGAGAGAGGAGATGAGAGCAGAGAGAAGAGATTAGATAAAGGAGCAAAGAGGAGAGAGGAGACAGGAGAGTCTCAGACTGGACGATGGCAGTCAATTTTTGCAAACAGGGAAAACATGCTATGATATTTCAGAGGTTTTATGGAGGATTTTTTAAATTTTAAATTTAAGATAAGCGAGGAGATGAGAGCAGAGAGGAGATAGGAGAAATTAGAGATGAGAGAGCAGAGAGGAGATAGGAGAGATGAGAGATGAGAGAGCAAAGAGGAGAGAGGAGACAGACGAGAGTCTCAGTCTGGACGATGGCAGGCAGTCAATTTTTGCACACAGGTAAAACAACATGGTTTTTGGGAGGTTAATATAGGATTTGGAGAGGATTTGGACGGTGGGATTCGTGTCATTGGATTCAGCTGATGGTTTCGGGGAATGAAATTCTGGCGATGGGAGTTCTATCCCCTCACTCCGCCAACGGAGGAGTTGGCCTCGTAGATTCATAAACCGCCTGCGCCTATGCATTTTTATGCTTTTTAACTAGGTACAGCAATGTACGTGGAATAAAACATTAACATAGAATCCTTATCTTCTGAACTAAAGCTACATGCATATATCAATTGAGCTATAAGTGTTAAATTTATTATCAAATATTAGCTTTGGGTCTTATCGGTGGCATGGCAATAACAATTTTTGTGCTGAAAAATGAAAACTTCCTATCTACGTACGTAGTGTATTTTTTCGTAAAAACCTGTCTTCTAAAATTTTCCACAAAACTTAGAAACGTCCTTTAACTTAATAGTCTTTGGAAAGAATGTGCAGACAAAGGACAAATTAATTATATATCCGTTTATTATAGAACGGGAGTCAAAATGGTAAAACTTGAGAATATAAAACAAAATTAACCGGCTTAAACAAGTAGCCTATGTTATTTGTTTCCCTATGCAGTGAGCTGTAGACAGAGAAGACGAATGTTGCTTCAAAAAGAAAGTATAAATTTTTATGAAAGTCATATCTTAATCAACTGTTTTTTTACACGGGGCACGTTAGGACGAGAAAAAGTTTACGAATTAAGTTCTCTTCTAGAATAGTAGCAGTATATTTAAACAAAATTAAATTGTATTTGAAAATACGGTACCAACTCTACAATAGTTAAGGCGCAAGCCCAAGAGTTGGCCTAGCTATAAACAGCAAAAACAGTTAACAAACAAGAAAGCGATGTAGTCCCAAAAATATGTATATAAATTTATAGTGGCAATGATAGAAATTCACATAATTAACTGAGCACAGAGGCGTGCAAATAAACAGAAACGAACTGTCTATCTTCGTGCATACAAAAACTGATAACAAGAATAGCAATTGCAGGACAGGTCGCATAACGTCGATACAGAGAGATAATCTGACTAAAAAATAAGCTATATTGCCTAAATAGTTGAGTCGTTTAGTATCAACTATACGACAGCATGTAGAAGGATACAAGCGGTGGTTTTATCATGCAATTCTACTACGGAATAGTACGAGCTAATAGCTACAGAACTACTAAATCTAATTTTATCTACCACATGCCAATGAATTTCGATATTATTACCACAGAATATACACAGAATGGCGAATCCCGCATTTTGAGAAAATTTCTTGTACAAGAATGATATTCTATACTGGCTACTCTTGTTGTGAAGAGAAACTAAGTAGGCTGAATGGCACTTTAATAATCCTTTGCCATTTATTGCGGGTTTGTCCACAGAATATAGCAAGGCTTGATAGAACCAACCCACCCCCTTCTAAACTGTGCTATTTTTAGAACCTACCTTTAGGCTGGCCCTGCCTTCTGCTGCCTCTGCGCTCTAAGTTAGTGCCATAGACAGCAGCTACTTATAACCTTCACAACATAAGTAGTGCGAGCGCATTTTATTTCGCTTTCATAGAGAACTGCCGATTCCCCATTCTGTGTATATTCTGTGATTATTACTACGTTTTCCAGCCCGAAAAAGCCGCCTTAAACCAACTAAACTAACCAAATAGTTATGCGTCATTGAAACAAATTCTTCATTAGCTAAATTGTGTGAAAAAAATGGGGTACAAAAATGGGGGAAAATACAAAGAACTAATTATAACAAAATATGCAGAAACAAAATAGCAAAGAGCACTGTAAAAAAACAAATGAATAGATATCTTAGGCACTAAACTGTAAGAAAGTGCACAAGAAAAAAACATTATTTAGAAATTGGTTAGTAACTGTGCTTAATTATCTATATATTGTTTTAGATTAAAATATTTTTTCTAGAATTTATTTCTACGAGCGTATTCCTAGTGCTAGCTTTAATATAGTAGTATATAGAGTAAAAACATTACGAAATTAACAAAATTAGAAAAACATGAGAAAGAATGTACCAACTGCTGACTAATGAATATTGGCAAACCCTGCATAATTAGGTACTAATGTCTTAACAGAGGACGAGGATACACAATGGGCAAGTGGGGGTTCATAGTGATTGATAAATGGTCATACGGAAAGACAGACAGACAGACAGACACAGACAGACAGACAGACAGACAGACAGACAGACACTGAGACAGACAGCCAGACAGACAGACAGACAGACAGACAGACAGACAGACAGACAGACAGACAGAAAGACAGACAGACAGACAGACAGACAGACAGACAGACAGACAGACAGACACTGAGAAAGACAGACAGAAAGAAAGAATGACAGACAGACAGAAAGACAGACAGACAGACAGGCAGGCAGACAGACACTGAGACAGACAGACACAGAAAATTTAAACTCAGGAATGGCAAACAAAAGAAAATAGATTTCAGTCTATTTCGCAAAAGTCATGATTAATGATATCAGCGAAAACCTGAAGCCTAAAACTAAACACGAATATTTGAGAATCAGGGAGCCAATCAACTGTAGCGGCCAGCAGATCAGCTCACATCCATGGCCTCCTCCTCCTGCAGAGTTGACGGCTGCGCCTGCGGCGTCTGCTTCTTGGCCCGGCGCCGCTTTGCTAGAATTTTATTTTCGCTATCCTGCAGAGTCTTCAACACCACGTGCTGATCGTGATCGACTCGCATGGTTGCCAAGGCGACCGACATTTCCTCCTGGGCATCCACCCACTGATCGGCGTCCTCTTTTAAGATGCGGGAAGTTGTTAGCGGAGTCTGCGGCACTGTGTTATACTTCTGCAACAGGCGGGAGGGAGGTGCAGCCAGTGCGGTTGATGGGAAACTCATTGAAGAGATATCGGGAGAGCGGAGGACAAAGCAGTCTTAGAGTCGGTCTCTGTGTCTTACAGTTTGTACAGGCGTATATCGATGTGTCTTTCTCGGTACGATTGTCTGTACGCATCTTATGGTCTGTCTGTCTGTCTGTCTTAGTGTCTACGCACGCGAAGGCGTATTCAGCATGCCAGTGAAGTATGAGACAGACTAGGCCCATGGGCTAAGGTCTGCGATGCTTCACGCCTGCCCCTATCTTCAGCAGGTCAAGGCTGGTGGGAGGTCTGCACCCTCTATTTGCCTCTGGCAGCCGCAGACCCCCCCCCCCCCCACGCTGTCTCGCAAGTCGACCCAGGGTACTCGTCCCCGCGTGTGTTCAAGGCAGTCCCTAGGGCTGCTGGACAGACTGGGCTCCGGCGCTGGCGACCCTATCCAGTGGCTTCGGCCGAATTTGGGTATGCGGGTCTGGCTCGCCAACCTGCAGGCCGTGGTACTGCTCAACGTACTCTCTAATGCCTAAGGTGTTGACCGTGCCGATGGGCTGGAAGGCCGGGGAGTAGTCCGGTCGCAAGCGGTCCCCCTCCTGGTGTCGGGCCAGCCTTGAGGGTGCTATTGGCCTACTGCCCGGTCAGGTGGAGCGGCCGGGTGGGTACCGCGCCCCTTTGAGGGTAGCCCACCAACCTTTTATCATGGCCTTCGAGCCGACTATGGATAAACAAGCTATTTCTAGGGACGGGGACCCTTCTAAACCCCAACCTCAGTCCGAAGGACCGGCCGGCCCTGCTGGCAGATCCCAACCGACTGATTCAACTGTGGCAAAGGAAGGACCGGCTGGCTCTGCTGGCAGATCCGACCAGAGCTACCAAACTCAAAATACCCTAAGACCTGCCAGCTCCGCTGGTGGATCTAAGGGAACCGCGAGCTCTGAGCCTAAAGGACCGGCCAAATCTGGCAGATCCGATGAAGCTCAGCGG
Organism: Macrostomum lignano; assembly: GCA_002269645.1. NCBI lineage: Eukaryota > Metazoa > Platyhelminthes > Macrostomidae > Macrostomum > Macrostomum lignano. Next base: position 228,307 of record NIVC01000245.1, read on the forward strand.
GCTCGGCTTGAGCGCAAACGCGCTAAACAACGCGCCAAAAGGCAGGCCAAGAAGGGAGCTGCGGGGGCCAAAGCGGCGGCGTCCACCATGGATGCTGAAGCGACTGGAGTCCCAAGGCAACCAGGCGGGCCGGCCGGTGGAAGCTCCAGTAGTTCAGCGGCGGCGCTCCCTGGAGCTGCTGCCGCGGCTGCTGAGGCCGAAACCACGGCGCAACAAATGGCCACTGCCAACAAGGAGGTTCCTTCGGGAGCTACCTTTGCGGCGAAGGCCAAGGCCAAAATCCCGGGAGTGATCATCCAAGGTCGCGACCAGGACTGGACCACTGATCAGCTTCAAAAAGTGTGGAGTGCTGTTGACTCCTATCTGATTGAGCTGACTGTCGAGGAGGGAATCTCCATCGGCGTTGAGCGGATGGTGCTGCGAAGCACATTCGTTCTTATTGCTCCTAGCAGCGAGGAGGACGCTCGGCGGCTGCTCCAGCGGCTACCGACGGTCTCCTTGGATGCTGACCTTGGTGGAGCTCTTTTTCTTCGCGAGGGCCAGCGTCCAAAGACGATACCCTATGTGGTTTTCGTCCCTGCTAAGAGCACCGCAGCTGGACCAGACGTTATTCGCCGGGTCCTACTGCGTCTGAACCCCGACCTCCCTGCTAGTGGACTGGTGTATCACCGCAAAGTCCGCAGGGGGGAGACGGGCAACTCAATTGTCCTCGGCCTTTCCAGCACTTGGGCGAGTCGGTACCCTAATGGATCCTCTTTCCAGCTGGGTGCCCTCAAGCTCAAGTTGCGCCGAGGAAAGTCTGCCAAAGGGAAGGCTACTGCCAACCCCGGCATCTCCGGCAAGAGCGGGGCGCAGTCTAAGGCCCAAGGAAAGGCGCAAGCCGATCCCAAAGCCAAAGCTGCATCTCGCCCCTCTGCTAGCAGCAGTTCGGCGACCGCGGTAACGGCTCCGGCCGAGCCCCGGGAACCAAACCTGCCAGTCGGAGAAGGAGTTGAGGACGAGGCCGGGTCTTCGGAATCCGAGCTCTCCTCGGCCACCTTGGTGGGGTCTGAAGGTAAAGATGCAGGTGAGGAAGCTTCCTCCATCCTGTCATCGGAGCCTGAGGACTCTGCTGGGGGGGCCGGTGGGGGTGAGGAGGCCATGGACGTCGACCAACTCCCATCTCCCAGTCAAGCCCCAGCGGCCTGGGACGAGGACGATCTGTTGTCCAAGTCTCCTTGATGGCCCTGGGCTCTAGCCAGATATTGCATTTAATACAGTATGACTAAGCTCCACGCTGCCAAAGGAGCGACATTCTGTCTGCAAATAAATTTACAGCATTGCGTATCTGCGTCAGTAAATCTGATGAAGATTGCTGAGCTGTACAGGCCAGGCCTCATCCTGATCCAGGAACCCTGGATGCGCAACGGTAAGTTGCCCAACATTCCCTCTGGCTACTCTGATTTTTATGTGTGTGGCCCGGGGAACAGCCGCCCTAGAGCGGCTATCCTCGCTGCTAGCCATCTCCAGGCTTGGCTGAGGACTGATCTCTCTGATGGAGACCTTTGCGTCATCCAATCTAATCATTTCTCTCCGCGTACGTGTCTTGTTGCCTCGGTTTATATCCCAGGCGACAGAGACCCTGCTCCGAGAGTTTACTGCGCCTTGCGCAGTACTGCGAGTCCCAGAACGCTGAGCTGTGCTTAGGGGGCGACCTCAACGCGCACCACAAGCACTGGGGCAGCAAAGATACCAACACTAGAGGAGAGGAGCTTCTGGCCCTCATCTCTAACACAAACCTCATGCTCTGCAACCGCGGCAGCACTCCTACCTTTAATAATGGCAGATGGACCGAGGTCCTCGACGCCACACTCGTCACCCCAAGACTCTTTGACAGAGTCAAGGAGTGGAGAGTCTGGTCTGAGGAGCCCTCCCTGTCTGACCACTGCTTTATCGCCTTTAATATCGCGGACACTAAAACCCAGTCTCCGATCACTTGGAGACGCAATATCCGCAACACTGATTGGGCGGCCTACAAGGCTGCCCTTGATCTGCACCTGCAGGAACTCACGGACTTACGTCCGATTGAGACCTGCGAGGATGTGGATCATATGGCTGAGACGCTGACAGGTTGCATTATTGCAGCCTACGAAGCGGCTTGTCCTGCTCGCGCCTACAGAGGCAAGATCTCGGCGCCGTGGTGGAACCCGGAGCTGGGGAAACTCAGGCGGAAGGCCAAAAGCCTTCATCGCCGTGCCATGAAGACCGGAAACCCGGAGGACATGGAGCTTTTCCGGCAAGCCTCCCGCAATTTCAAATCTGAAGTGCGCAAGGCCAAGGAATGTAAGTGGCGCCAATTCTGCAATGAATTGGATCAAGACAGACCTACTTCTAGGCTTGTCAAGGCCCTTACAATGGACAAAATGTCCAAATTAGCCATGATCAAAAAAGATGATGGCTCACTTACTAAAGACCCTGAAGAAGTGCTTCAGCATATGCTTAGCACATTCTTCCCGAGGGTACCTACTGCTAGACCGGAGCCCAACCATTCGATGGATGGAGCCACCCTAGCGGCGGGCATTGTCACTGAAGACCTAATCGCTCGTGCGGTCAGAACCTTCAAACCCTTCAAATCTCCTGGACCTGATGGTATCTACCCTGTTCTCCTTCGTGAAGCAGCCAAGATACCCTCGTTCCTGAGACTCACCCGCAATCTTATGCGGGCCTCTATCCAGCTGGGATACGTTCCCAAAAGCTGGACTGAAGCTCGAGTAGTCTTTATTCCCAAACCTGGGAAGGGTGACTACCAAAGCGTCAAGGCCTTCCGGCCAATTAGCTTAACGTCAGCAATGCTTAAGCTCACTGAGAGGCTTATTCTCTGGCGGCTGCTCTCCTGCGAGCTGACAGCGATGCCCCTCAGCAATAATCAGCACGCCTTCCGTACCGGGAGGTCGACTGACAGCGCCCTGCATGCGATTGTCGAAAAGATTGAACGGGCGGTACTGGGTGACGGTTACGCCCTGGCTCTCTTTCTTGACATTGTTGGCGCCTTCGACAACGTTATCTTTGAAGCGTTTCAGAGGGCCCTTCAAAATCGCAAAGCTCATGCTACCCTCATACGGTGGATTATGTACATGATCTCCAACCGTACGGTCACTGCCCAACTTCTTGGGCAAACTGCCTCCACCAGAGTCTGTAAGGGTGGACCCCAAGGCGGAGTCCTCACCCCGACGCTCTGGAACCTGGTCATGGACGCTCTTCTGAGTGACTCCCGACCTGACCCCGTCTTCAAAGTCGGGTATGCTGATGACGTCACGGCCATTGTGGCAGGACCGTCTCCCAGCACGCTCAGGGATCTGATGCAGAGCTTTATCCGCAAAGCAGAATCCTGGGCCAATGACAATGGTTTGGAACTCTCTGAGCCCAAAACCGTTGCCATTATGTTTACCAGCAGACTACGCTGGAACATACGTCCTCTGCAGCTCTACGGCAGAGATATTGCCTTCGCGCACCAGACCAGATGTCTCGGGGTCACACTTGACCACCGGCTCAACTGGTCCTTCCACGTGAAAGCAAAAGCTAAGCGTGCCTCAGCCATCCTGGCCCAGCTCCGACGAGCACTTGGCACTTCTTGGGGTCTATCCCCAAAGCGGCTTTGGTGGATCTATACTTCCGTAGTTAGACCTGCCATTACGTACGCCTCTGTTGTCTGGGTTAGCGCTACCCAGGTCAAAAGCCATGCAGACCTGCTCAACACGATCCAAGGCAGAGCGTGTAGGCTCATCTGCAACGCCACCAGGTCCACGCCCTTTGCTGGCATGGGGGCCTTTCTTAATCTTCCGCCTCTTGACCTCTTCATCAGGGGTGAGGCGGCTAGAACGACGCGGCGTCTAATTGATGCCGGCGTCAAATTCATTTACATGAGAGCACCTGCTAAGCGGAACCTTGTCCCGCATAGCGATCTGTGCCTCAACTTTCTCAACGAGTGTCAGGCCAATCGCGTCTTCACCGATGGCATTGCCTCAACGCTCAACCTGAGACAGCGCTACTCCGTAGCTATCGACTCGCGCGATAACATCAATGACCATTGGAACCCTGGTGAGCTTCATTGCTACACCGACGGTTCTAAGCAGTCAGCCAACACCGGCTTTGGTGTTGGAATCTTTCTGAACGGGAGGGTCATCGCTACCCACGCTCAATACACTGGGGTCAACTCCAGTGTTTTCCAAAATGAAGTTCTGGCCATCAGCTCCTGCACTGCAGAGCTTCTCGCCACTGGCGTTACTGGTAAGAACATCATTTTCCATTCGGACAGCCAAGCTGCCTTGCACGCCATCAGTGGCTGCAGCACCAACTCTGCTACAGTCCTTGACTGTATCAAACTCCTCAATGTGTTGGGTTCCGCCAACAAAATTACCCTTAAGTGGGTTCCGGGGCATGTGGGGATCCGAGGAAATGAGTTGGCTGACACCCTTGCAAAAGTTGGTGCCTCCGGCTCCTCTCTCGGCCCCGAACCTCTTGTCCCGATTCCTGGCTGTGTCATCGACTCGCGCATCAAAGCGTGGATCAGGACTCAGCACCGCTCGACTTGGGCGAACCGCACGAACTGCAGGCAATCCAGAGGCGCTGTCCCTCAGCCCTCTCACCAGCTCCGGAAGCTCCTCTTGCGCCTCTCGCGCAGAGACATCCGGGCTGCCACCATGACCCTCTCTGGTCACGGCTGCTTCTCCAGGCACCAGTACCTGCAGGGCAACGCCACCAACGCCACCTGTAGTTTCTGCAACTCAGGTGACGAAACCGCTGAGCATTTCGTCAGCATCTGTCCCGCCTTCACGCAGGCCAGACTCACTTACCTCGGGCCACACACATCTATTACTGAAGCGTGCAAACCCGAAAACTTTAATCAGCTCATGCGCTACCTTCGGGCCACCCGCAGGGCTGAACTCTCCTTTCCAGAGAGCACCATAGCTGCTGGCGACACTGGGGGACCTCCCTGGGCGGCGCCAACCCTCCGTCCATAGCGACGCGTCGGCCGTTCAGGGACTAGCGGAATAGGCGCCCGCGCCTTCCCGCTGTGTCCCCTCCGGGACAGCCCTGCAGCTAAGTCAAGTAAGTCAAAGCGGAGGACAAAGCAGTCTTAGAGTCGGTCTCTGTGTCTTACAGTTTGTACAGGCGTATATCGATGTGTCTTTCTCGGTACGATTGTCTGTACGCATCTTATGGTCTGTCTGTCTGTCTGTCTTAGTGTCTGTCTGTGCGTCTGTCTGTGCGTCTGTCTGTCTCTCTGTCTGTCTCTTTGTCTGTCTGTCTGTCTGTCTGTCTGTCTGTCTGTCTGTCTGTCTCTCTGTGTCTGTCTGTCTGTGTCTGTCTGTGTCTGTCTGTCTGTCTGTCTGTCTCTCTGTCTAATTAGTAAATAAGTATTAAGCTTAGCATTTCAAAATCCGATGCAACTTACCGCAATCCAAGGATGACTCATCACTTGCTGAATGGTAAGCCTCTGATCTGGATCGGTCTTCAACAGTCGTCTAATAAGATCTTTAGCTGAAATATAAATCAATATTTTCTAAGTTTTTGGTCATGCACAAGTTCTTTTAGAAGCGGCGATAGCGGACTTACCGTCCTCCGAGACGTTGCCCCACTCGGCCGTGGGAAAGTCGTACTGACCGTCGCGAATTCGCTGCTTCATGCCGGGCGATATGGGGGCGCCGTGGTTGCTGTAGAAAGGCGGATAGCCGCACAGCAGGATGTAGGTGATCACGCCTAGCGACCACAGATCGCACGACTTGTCGTATTTCTCTTGGCCGAGAACTTCGGGGGCTGTTTTTTAGGGTGAAAAAATGTCGTAAAAATTGTTATTGGACTTTTCAAAAATATCGAATAGACTTTCTAGATCTAGAAAAAAACTATTCTCAATTCTAAGGATTCTACTAAACGGACTAAAACAACTTTCTAAGAAAGCACCGAGAAAATAGCATTTCCTTTTCTAAGAATGTATCGTTCCGTACATACGGCAATAAAATTCAATTTCTATGAAATTTTTCCAAAGAAGAAACTAAAAAACTTCACATTTCTAAGAAACTCCAAAGACATCCCTACTTTCTTAGAAACTCTAAAGACGTCTATATTTTCTAACAAAATTTAACGACATGAATACTTTCTAAGAAACTCCAAAGACATCTCCACTGTCGCAAAACTTTATTGATATCCTTTCTTAAAAACGACTTGCACATTTCTAAGAAAATCTAAAATTATCCCGATTTTTTTGTCTGTTAGAAAACAGAAATCTCTAAGGTTACAACAAGCTTCCCTTATTTTGAAAATTATAAAAAAATCATCAGCTCACCAACGTAGTACGGCGTATAGCAAGGCGTCTGCAGGCTTTTGTTGACGCCAACCTCTTTGGCGAATCCGAAATCGGTCAGCTTCAGGGCGCCATCTGGCCCTGAGCTTGTGTAGAGCAGGTTTTCCGGCTGAGGGGAAAATAGAGGCTAGATTAGACTGAGGTGGACTCCCTAGATACTGAGGTAGATTCCTTAGATATTAAGGTAGATTTCTCAGATATTAAGGTCGATTTCTCAGATATTAAGGTCGATTTCTCAGATATTAAAGTTGATTTCTCAGATATGAAGGTCGATTCCTCAGATATGAAGGTCGATTTCTCAGATATTAAAGTTGATTTCTCAGATATGAAGGTCGATTCCTCAGATATTAAAGTTGATTTCTCAGATATGAAGGTAGATTCCTCAGATATTAAGATCGATTCCTCAGATATGAAGGTCGATTCCTGAGATATGAAGGTCGATTCCTCAGATATGAAGGTCGATTCCTCAGATATTAAAGTTGATTTCTCAGATATGAAGGTCGATTCCTCAGATATTAAAGTTGATTTCTCAGATATGAAGGTAGATTCCTCAGATATTAAGATCGATTCCTCAGATATGAAGGTCGATTCCTCAGATATTAAGATCGATTCCTGAGATATGAAGGTCGATTCCTCAGATATGAAGGTAGATTTCTCAGATATTAAGGTCGATTTCTCAGATATTAAGGTCGATTTCTCAGATATTAAAGTTGATTTCTCAGATATGAAGGTCGATTCCTCAGATATGAAGGTCGATTTCTCAGATATTAAAGTTGATTTCTCAGATATGAAGGTCGATTCCTCAGATATTAAAGTTGATTTCTCAGATATGAAGGTAGATTCCTCAGATATTAAGATCGATTCCTGAGATATGAAGGTCGATTCCTCAGATATGAAGGTCGATTCCTCAGATATTAAAGTTGATTTCTCAGATATGAAGGTAGATTCCTCAGATATTAAGATCGATTCCTCAGATACTAAGGTAGACTCCCCAGATACTAAGCTAGACTCCTTAGATACTAAGGTAGACTCCCCAGATACTAAGCTAGACTCCTCAGATACTCAGGTAGACTCCTCAGATACTAAGGTAGACTCCCCAGATACTAAGCTAGACTCCTTAGATACTCAGGTAGACTCCCCAGATACTAAGCTAGACTCCTCAGATACTAAGGTAGACTCCCCAGATACTAAGCTAGACTCCTTAGATACTCAGGTAGACTCCCCAGATACTAAGCTAGACTCCTTAGATACTCAGGTAGACTCCCCAGATACTAAGCTAGACTCCTTAGATACTCAGGTAGACTCCTTAGATACTCAGGTAGACTCCTTAGATACTCAGGTAGACTCCTTAGATACTCAGGTAGACTCCTTAGATACTCAGGTAGACTCCTCAGATACTAAGCTAGACTCCTTAGATACTCAGGTAGACTCCTCAGATACTCAGGTAGACTCCTCAGATACTAAGATAGACTCCTCAGATACTCAGGTAGACTCCTCAGATACTAAGCTAGACTCCTCAGATACTAAGGTAGACACCTCAGACAATAAAGTAGATGAATCGAATACTAATTTAGATTTCAATAAAAAGCCAATCTCACCTTCAGATCCCTGTGAGCAATATTGATATTGTGCAAATACGAAATCGCCGAGGCAATGCTGCGCACAATCTGAGCTGCTTCTCGCTCATTGAACGCAGAGTCCGCTCGCTCTTGAATCCTGTTGAACAGCTCGCCGCCGCTCATGCACTCCATTACTACTAGGAGGCAGCGTTTGCCAGACAGCATGTTTTCGAATACGTCACGAATTTGCACTATCTGAGGGCAGGCGCAGGACCTATAGTGCAAATCCACTTCGCGTCTGGCTTTCGGCGTGTCCTGCAGCACCTGGGGTATTGAGGTAATCGATTTGTTGGGATTAATTTGAGTTCAATGCAATTTCGAGTGACAAAAGCACTACATTAACAGATATACTTTAATTTGACAATTGATATATCTCTTGAAATTCTAAGAATCCCAATAACAATATAATTATTGTTAATCAAGATACAAGCACAAAATATGAATTACAAACAATATGTAGCCTAAATTAATTGGCACCTAGCATGGAAGTTAGACTTTTTGTTTTCCAAAATTTAAGTTGGTGTGTCACAACACATACCCATACTATGACATACAGTTTTGCAACTATAAACTTAAGAACAAAACTACAATAAATTTAAATAAATTTGACACCAAGAACATAATGAAATAGTACTTTGTTGATTTTTTATGAACTAGAAAACTTAAAAAAATAATCTTCAACACAATGACAAAATAGTAAACAAATTTAATTCTTTAAAAGATTTTTTTAACTTTGTAATAATAAAAAATTAAGAATTAAAGTAACAACAATTAAAACTTAAAGTATACCTAGTTTTTATCATAGACATAAAATTATAAATATAATACACTCATAGCCTAGATTCCACATTCCACATCCACCTAGAGAAATGCAGTAGGGGAAGGATATGCACTTTTTGTATATTTTTACTCTTATTATCATCATTAGAGACCTTCAACAAAAGTGTAATAATTTGCTAAAATGTATACAGAAAGCATATTCTAATCTATTGCAACTAAGGTCTAAACTGTGTCAGATATCCCATTTCTTGCACCAGACCATGCCTATATTAACGAGGGCCAATCTATGCCAGACATTGTTCACAATAATAGCCATTGGCTGCAATAGGGTATTTGAATAAAAAGCAAATATAAACTAGAAAGAAAAAATACTTAAACAGTAGTCTAACTCAGCAACAGCAGAAAATAACAATAAGTTCTTTTGATTGAATGCACTTAAACTTCATTGTTAGGCTGCTATGATAAAGAGATGTCTATGGAATAACTGAAATATAAAACTTTTAAAGCAATAGACTATTTTTTCGTTGGACTTTCAGCTTATTGCGAATTGTTCTTTCTTTTTGCTATACTAAAATCTTTGAGGTTTGAGGGTTTGTGTATTGCTTAGAGTTATGATTTATACCCTTTATAAAGGGTATACTTTATAAAGGCTCACCTAAAAAGGCTAGCAGATAGAGGGGGTGGGGGCTAGCCCCAACCCAACAAAGATGCACAGAGACCACAAGGGGCGGGCTGATCACTAAAGCTGGTTTGCACAGGCGCAAGCACCCATGCAAACCAATGCCATTCCTGTCAGGATCAAAAAAATTGTATTTACTCAGCTTCTACTAAAGTGATTTGGAAAATTCTTTTTTTTCCTGTATACATGCCATCATGATATATACTTAAGTGTAATTTCATTGTTCTTTGTTGCCTCATAAGCCTACAGGAAGCATTTGATTTGGATGCAAGGTTCACATTTTTTGGTACCATTTTTCTACCCCAAAATTTGAAGTCTAAATATAGGCATATTGTGTACACTAATATTATATGAGTTGAAATGAAAGAAAACAACTTAAAGATTTTTATGCAACAAGGAATTAGCGGTATATTTACTTTTAGAGAAAGATGTTTGCTGGCAAACTTTGCACTTTAAATTAGTAGGCCTATAAGTTTTTCTAAAACCACATAAACCTACAAAAATTCAGAGGAACTGCTTAGAAATCCTTCATCTTTTTGAATAAAATAAAGAGTAAAACACACAATACTTTCTGTTCTGTAAGTAGTGAAAAAATTGCCTTCTCTAAGGTCTACAAGTCTTAAAATTAATTGTTTATTAATGAAAAAAGGGAAACAAAAAATTGTGAATCAATCAACTTAGACTTTTAAAATGCTTTTTTGTAGTTTTTTACTTATTTATTCAATGATGTAAAACATGAAAACAATATTTTTTATCCAGAACTATTTTTAAACACTTATTTGTCCTTTAAAAAGCTTTTTTAAATATATTACCTTTCATCAAATTTCCACAAATTTGTTTTACTGTTTTATCTCACATTTTTGGATTTTGCCCTAAACTTTACTTTTAATATACTCCCTGGCCCAATCAGACTTTAAACCTAGACCTAGACCTAGAAGGCAATATGCATATTAGGATTTCCCAACATATAAGGGCACTTGCCATTTTTTAGGTTCTATTAGCATACATCTCAGCAGTCATAACATAATGGAAAATTTTCGGCTTAGATCTATGGCATACCTGCATACATGTTAGTATCAAAAAAGTGACTTTGCATAAAATGCACTATATATAATATAGGCCTAATTTATAAAAAAACAATTTTAAACTTTGTGCCTTAAAAACTTCTTTTTTTCTCAATGTTTAACAAATAAAAGTATTTAAAGTACTTCTTTTGCAATTGTCTCTTCTCAATGCACATTGCAAGTGAGTTTTTTAAGTTTGTTACTCTGAACAAATAATAAATGAAAAAATGAAAAAGTGTATAAATAATCTTTGCATCTTGTCTTCTTTGTTCATTGAATTGCTGCTGCCGCTGCTGCTGGCATATACATGCCAAATAAACAGGTTTTAAAGGCCATAGCTGCTCACTAATAGGCAATTGACATGTCCTAATTACGTAAAAACTCTTTAACTAATGAGTTAAATCTTTTTTGCTATGTTTACCTTACCAGAATGAATATCTGATTGCATAGACCTATTTTGATTGCATAGACTGTACATGTGCCTCTGAGAAGGCTGATTCTGGATAAAAAATTCTGAATTTGGAGGGTCGGAGACTGGATTTGGGAAAGTTTATTAACAAAATTGAAAACATTTTTGTAGTCCTAGTGTATAAACTTGGTCCTGTATTAGGTTGATAAGAAAGTTCTTGCCATTTCTAGAAAATTCCAGAAACTTTTTTTCCAGAATTACTGAATAACTTTGTTTGAATTACTTTGTTGAATAACTTTGTTGTTATAATCATGAAATCTCAGTTTGTTAAAATGAAGAAAAAGGGCAAGAACTTTCTTATCAACTGGATACTTTTTTTCCTACTGGACCCAACATACACTAATATATGAGGGGTGTCCCAAAAGTTGGTGCACTTTTTTCACTATAGCCTTTTCTGATCGATCAGAAATATTAAGTCTGTTGCAGTTGAAAAAAGAATTATCTGCCAATTAAAATGACTTTCTGTTTATTTCTGTATCTGCTGGCATTCTTGAAATATGAGCACTTTTCTGCTCCACCCCCTGTGCTACTTTTACAAATTGTCATAGACCAAAGCTTTGTACTTAATGCACGAAACAACAAAACATTCAATAAATCAACAAAACATTGGCAACATCAAAGCTGAGGAAAGAACAGTTAAAAGTTAATCAACATTGTCCTAAGGCTTCTCTACATAGTCACCACTGGGTGCACTGCACACTTTTGCCTTGTACAGGACACCCCTTGTACAATCCAAATTTTGGAATGCCCTAGCTAGGTCTTAAACTTAAATCTTTACCTATAAAAATCTAAACTCTGTGTGTCTATATGTCTGTCTGTGAACAATTTTGATTGCTATGGACTCCCAAACCGCTCAACCAAATTACACCAAATTTTGCACCTACCCTACACTCACTATGGAGAATGTCTTACACTACCTTTAAATTTTCTAAATTTGAGTCTTCCTATTCAAAACAGCAAAAACTGCCCAAAATGGTTGATTTTTTCACTAAATCCTCTATAGTGCTGCTCCACTTCTACCAATCTTCTTTAAATTCCACACAATCAATCTTCAACTGTTTTGACACAATCATGCAAAATTTCAAGTCTCAAAGTTAATCCTGAGCGATGCTATGCACTTTTAATGTTAGACTATTTTTTGTCAACAAGACAGTCACCTCAACCTCTGCCTCTCTTTTCCCTTATCTGGCGAGATATGGAAAATGGGTTTGAAAATTGACTAACTTTCAGCTGCCATTAGTTTGCTCCACATAAAGCCATTGACTTCAAACCTGACACAATTTTTTATTGAATCATTATTTGTCTAATTATAAAGTTTCAACTCTATAACTCAATCAGAACAGAAACTGTAAGCATGTGAAATTTGTCTGCTTTTTCTTTTGTTTGTGCTACTCACTTACATATTCTTACAAATCCCCTTAGCCCAGACTAAGGGTCACGTGATAGGGTTATTTATAAGCCCTTTTTGCACCCTGCAAGTGGAGAGGCTATGTTTAGCCATAACAGTTTAGTGAGAAATTTTAACCACTGTCCTCTGTATAGGTGACTTTGTAGCAGTTTAACAGTGGATTGGCAAATCAAAGCAATGCAGCATGGTTTATAAAAGTGAAAGATTTATGAAAAAGCGATGCAATGCAATACTATCCTACTAAATTAGTGATACCATGGAATATTTAAGTTTCATTTAAACTAAAGGTAATTTAATATTTAAATGGCCTCCTAAGAAATTTGTAATTCTTTGGTTGTTAGACTGATGCAGACTGCAGTAGAGCTGAAGATGCAAAATTTCTTTTCAGGACTGCATATTGGCCAGAATGATGATGTGATCAAAACATGAGAGTACATGTGAGAAAAGGATGTCCCACAAACAAGCTTACCAAGCAGCAGACAAAGAGAGAAAATGGGAGAGATGAGACAGGATCAATGAGAGAAGAGGGTAGAGAAGAGTGAGAAGAGAATAGAGATGAGAGAGATGAAAGGAAAGACGAGAGTAGAGATGAGAGATTAAGGAATAGATAGCAAGGTGTAGAGACAAGAGAAGAGAATAGAGGGGAGAGAGTATAGAATAGGGAAGAAAATAGAGGAGTAAGGAAAGAGGAGTCAGAAGAGGGGAAAGAGAAGAGTATACAGAAAAGAGAAGAGTAGAGATGACAGAAGAGAGAAGGGGAAGGGAAGTGTAAGACATTCTCCATAGTGAGTGTAGGGTAGGTGCAAAATTTGGTGTAATTTGGTTGAGCGGTTTGGGAGTCCATAGCAATCAAAATTGTTCACAGACAGACATATAGACACACAGAGTTTAGATTTTTATAGGTAAAGATTTAAGTTTAAGACCTAGCTAGGGCATTCCAAAATTTGGATTGTACAAGGGGTGTCCCAAAAGTTGGCGCACTTTCTTCACTATAGCCTTTTCTGACCAATCAGAAATATCAAGTCTGTTGCAGTTGAAAAGATAATTATCTGCCCATTAAAATGACTTTCTGTTTATTTCTGTATCTGCTAGCATTCTTGAGATATGAGCACTTTTCTGCCCTACCCCCTATGCTACTTTTACAAATTGCCATAGACCAAAGCTTTGTACCTGATGCAGGAAACAACAAAACATTCAACAAATCAACAAAACATTGGCAAAATCAAAGCTGATGAAAGAACAGTTAAAAGTTAATCAACATTGTCCTGAGGCTTCTCCAAAGTCACCACTGGGTGTGCTGACTGGAGAGTGGAGAGAGAAAAGAGAAGACAGGAGAGGGAGAGAGTATAGAAGAGGGAAGAGAAGAGAAAAGAAGAAAGGAGAGAGGAAAGAGAGGAGTCACAAGAGGGGAAGAGAAGAATACAGTGGAGAGAGGTGAGAGAACATACAAGTATAAGAGAGTAAAGATGACAGATGAGAGAGGGGAGATAAGATAGCAGAAACGAGAGTGAACAAACAAGAGATGGGAGAGTAGAGAGAAAAGAGGAAAGATAAGAAATAAGAGATGAGTGATGAGACAAAGGGAGAGAGAAGTGAGTGAGGAGAGAAAAGGGGAGAAAGAATTGAGAAGATAGGGGAGAGGGGAAAGGGTGAAAAAGGAGAGGAAAGAGGGGAGAGATTGCAGAGGAGAAAAAGAAATAAGACAGGAGAAAGCAGCAAGATGAGAGAGAAAGAGAAAGAGAGAGAGAGAGAAAGAGAAAGAAATGAGAAGAGATAAGAGAGAAAAGATAAAAGAGAAAAGAGAAGAAAGAGAGAAAAGGAAAGACAGGAGAAAAGAAAGAAGAGATAAGAGACAAGAGAGAAGAGAGGGAACAGAAGAGAAAATAGAAGTTTCAAAGGATGCAAGGCACATAGGAAGAGGCAAAGATAAAGGCCAAAGTTTGCTTGATATTCTATGCAGAACCCTAGCTAACAATATCAATATTTGCCTCAAATCCTAATTTTACACTAATGTTTTCTATTTTATATTTGACTCTATCCTAACTATTTACAAGTTTTTTGTTTGAGTTTGACCTTAGATTTTAGAATACATGCAAAAATAGTTCTGGGGATTAGAATTCTAGTTCTTAGTCATTTTGTCATCTGGGTGTTATGCCTGGGGTGCTCACCTTGACTATGGTCACTTAATCATCTTAATTAATATGCACTATGTGAAGAGCATCATTTTGTCATCCACTAGTCATATTAGTTCCAACTTCAAGTGAATTATTATGGCAATCAAATATATTTAATTTGAAATCCTAATGATCCTAGTCATTTTGTTATCTTAATTGATAAAACCTGTCAATTGATTGGTTCTGCTTACCATAGCTTATGGTTATTAAACAAAAATAGTTTACTCTAACTCAAATCACACATAGATTGATTGGTTGATGACCAGGATAGAATGCTTGCTTAGGGGTAGGAAAATGCGCACACACGTTTTTCAAGCAGTGTGCAAGCTATAAAATAAGTCATTATGCAGATCATGGCAGGCCCATGCGCTAAAAAAATGAAATTTCTAGTTTTTTAATTTTTACACCAATATAAATTAGAAAGTTGTACTTTAAGTGTAAAGTAGCTTGAACACTATATTTTTAGCAATATTCTTTAAAAATTATAAGAGTTTCACTAAACTATAAAGTGACTTTTTGCTAAAAACTATTATTCTTTGTTTTACTTTTGTTTAAAATTTTCTGGCATAAAAACAACCTTTCAAACTATGAAAAGTAGGAGAACTTGAGCGTGCATACATTTCATGGCACATAACCATGTTGAACACATGTAAAAGTCAAATCTTGTCTATGATTCTGCGGCAAACAGCTTCTTTGCAAGCAAATACAATGGAGTGCACATACCTTCTTTAAGAGTGTGCAAGTAGGCTCCTTTTCAGCGTGCAAGTGTGCACAAATTTAACAATTGCGCACAAATGTGTAACAACTTAAAGTATCCAACATAACTAAATATTTGGTCACTTTGTCATATAATTTTTAAGCTACTTTGCTTTTGGTCTTTTTGTTATCCAATATGACAAAATGGAATATGACGATCTGACCAGTGACCAAAATTCCCTGGGTTTAAAATCCACAGGTTTCAACAACTTGTTAGAAAATAAAAATAGTAAAATAGGCCTACTTATTTTTCAAAATTGGATACAAAAATTAATTTGTTGCTTTCTGTAAATTAGGCAAGAAGCAAAATTAAAAAATAAGACTTCATTAGGCTAGGTCTATTAAGTCTATTAATAAGTCTATTAAGAGTAAGAGGTTAAAATGTTTACTTACCTTAAGTGCACATTTTTCATTTGTTTTCTTGTTGACACACTCCACAACTTTTCCATTGATACCTAAGCCTAAAACATGATTTGTGAGATTATAATCCTCTGAGATGGAAGTCTTTTTGGGCAATAAAGGACGAGCTACTGCCATTTTACTGAGCTAAATGGATTTAGGAAAGGAAAGACTTAATTAAATTAATGTTTTAAACTAAACCAGTCTGTCAGTTAATTGGTAGGGCCTAGGCCTAATAGGCTTTCTATAGATTCTGTTTCCGATAGGACAGTATAAGCAACAAATCAAAACCTCTGCGGCAACCTCGGCCTCAAGAAAAAACTAACTAGGACTATAGTAGAGTGAAGTTCTATCTATTCCTATTGTAACCAAATTCTCCTACCACAGAAAAACTTAAAGTAAAGTGCTTCTTAAATGTGCTAAATACGATATTTATATGGTGGATGAATCCAAGATAATTATATTATATGATTGATTGATTGCCTGATTGCAGTCGATAACGTAATAAATTTAATTAAATTTTCTATTAGGTAACTAAATTTTAGTTCAATTGTCCAATGAAACTGATATTTCATTGATTTGCAACCCAAACTAAGAAAACTGCCACTAAGGCCGACCTACTTAAACAAAAATTTCTTTACTTTTAGCGCTACGGTTATGTTTTGCAAGAAGTTTCTGAGGAAAGTTATTTTTTAATACAAAATTCGCATTATTTCAGGACTTTTTAAATCTAACTTTTACAATTAACAAGTGAAAACTTTTTAACGCATTGTCATCTCGTCTATCTCTGTTGTATTAACCTATTGCACGGAAGCACGACTATTTCCCCCAGATGAATTGCCCATCCGGGATTTTCCCTCAGGAGATTTGCCCACCGATGTTCCCCCCCCCCCCCGAAATTTGGCTGCTGAGAGATTTTCCCGCAATAATGCTTATTTTTTCGTCAAAGAAGGCGACGGAACGCACGCGGGCGGAACGCCGGGGAAGACTGGCGCAACTCGATCATGCGCTGGTTCGCACTCGCAAGCGCCGCCGCCGCGTCACCAACTGCGACACAATGGCTCTGCTGGCTCTTCGGTCAGACCCACAGATACTATAGATCTAGTTCTAGTATCTGTGGCTCTGTGCGACTTGCGGCTCCACGACCATGCCTAGCTCTATAACGACCGCCAAAGCAGCGGCCTCGTGCTCTGTCGGAGACCCGCGTCAAGCGTCAATTCGCGGGTGCCTTCGTCGGCGCGCTTGGAGACCAGCGCGAGGCGGAGTATTCCGACATCAGCACCGCCGCTAGAGCCGCTGCGGAGCAGATGGGCCCGCTGATGCGGCCAGCGCAGAAATCGCTGCCTGTCTGGCAGAGCGACCCGACCATCAAGCAGACGCGGCTCAACATCGAGCGACTCCGCAGAAACCGGCGGCCCACGGGCGACGCTGAAGACGCCTTTCTCAGATGAGCGGCAGCAAGCCGCTGTCGACGACGCCTTCCGGTCCATCACTGCAGCCGGCCCCGACGTGAAGAGCCGCGGGCAGTGTGAACGGCCGTCCGGACCCTGACGGGGCGCAGAAAGCGCGTGGCGCTGAATCTGGCCGGCAACACCCCAGAGGAGCGCAGGAATGAATTGCGCGACTTCTTTCCCGGCATCGTGAACGCGCCGCGCGTTGCCGCTCCTGCCAGTTTTGCGCTCTCTCTTGACACGCCGCTCCCAGCTGAGGAGGACTTCTTCACCAGCCCAGTCACCACGGAGGACGTTGCTGTTCGCTCGGAAAACATCAGGCGGCAAGGCGCTCGGCCGCGACGAAGTTCCGGTCGAAGCGCTGCGGCTCGATCCGCTGTGTGGCCTCCCAGGTCACAGGCGTCATGAACCGCGTGCTCACCGGCGCCCCCGCGCCTACCGAGTGGACCGTCGTGCACATCGTGCCAATCCCGAAGAAGGCGGGACAACGCGGAAAGAAGACCACCGCGGGATCTCGCTGATGTCCTGCGCCGCGAAGCTCTTCAACAGGCTGCTGCTCGATCGTCTGCAGTCGGTGCTGGACCCGTACCTGCGGTACGAGCAGAACGGATTCCGGCCGCAACGCGGTAAAGTGACACAGATTCTCGAACTCCGCCGGGTCATCGAGGAGGCGCGCATCCGCCAGTCTACGCTGATCATTGTCTTCGTTGACTTTCAAAAGGCGTTTGAATCGGTGTTGAGAGCCGCGCTTCCCTTGTCCTTCGAGCCTACCGGGTACCCCAGCAGCTAATCGACGCTGTCATGGCGCTGTATCGCGACACTCGAGCTGCTGTGGTGACGGCGGACGGCCTGTCTGACCTGTTCGATACTTCATCAGGAGTTTTGCAGGGCGACACGCTAGCGCCGTTCCTCTTCGTGCTGCTGCTGGACTTGGTGCTTCGGACCGCACTCCCCTCGGCTGACGACGGCTTCCTGCTGCGCAGACGTATCGGTCGCCTGAGCGTGCTTGGCTACGCCGACGACCTCGCCCTCCTGTCCTCGTCCGTTTAAGGCGCCCAGCACCAGATCGACAGGCTGGTCGAGGTGGCATCGAGAATCGGTCTGGTTGACAACACTCTGAAGACCGAGGTGCTGACAGGGACGACATCACGGCGGACCTGACGTGCCGCGGTGCAGACGGGCAGACGACCAGGCTCGCACGCTGCCAGCGGTTCACCTACCTCGGCGGTCTGGTGCCTCACGTGGAGGAAGACCTCCGGCGGCGCAGAGGACTTGCCTGGGCGGTCTTCCGTTCGATCCGGGTTGTCGTCCAGTCCGAAGCGCTGCCCGACCGCCAGAGGGTTCGGCTGTGGCAGGCGGTGGTCGAAACCGTCCTACTCTAACAACGACGAGATGTGTACGCTGACGGCTACGCTAGAGCGGCAGCTGGACTCGACGCACTCAGGGCTGTGCGGCCTTTCGAGCTGATGAGAGCGTCGGGACCGAGGCCCTACACGATCGGGCCAAGCTGCAGCGCCCGTCCATCAGCATGCGCCGGCGGCGACTTCAACTGGCGGGTCACGTAATCCGGGCCGAGGGCTTCTGCCCCAACCTATTCAGGACGTTCTGCTGCTCACCTTGCAGGGCCCGTTCAGGCAGGGTCAGGCCCAAACCCGTCGCGATACGACTGCCTCCTACGCGACGCCGGGGCGCCCGACACTGCCAACGGGGCGGACTTCGTCCGCTCTCAGGCTCTGCAGCGCGCCATCTGACGCACCCTGCTCTAACTGTGACCTTGTCACATTGCATGTGGGGCTGCGTACTTTGTTTTTGTTTTTTCTTGCGGCGTCACCCGCATTGCCCCCCACCAATGCTTTGTACTCGTAAGTCTTAAAAAAGAGATTTAGGGGACAAAGCAACATTACAGATGCATGAATTAATCTTTCACAGATGCACCTCTGTATGTGATTGTACATCTGTTATACGTGTACCCCAATCCTAATGTATGTGTATTGAGCAATATGTGTACATGTACCCGGTTCCCCAGCTAACTCTAAAAAGAAATGAAAACCTACAAAAATATGCTTTTTATATTCAGCAGTTATCATCGAAACGTTTTGATCGGGTAAATATCTTTTATTAAGAATTATTGTACTAAGCAAATGGGGGGGCAAGAGAAAATCTAGCTCTGTCGCGTGGAAAAATGCGCTGCAGTAAAAAAGCATTGCCTGGAAAACCTTATTTCGCGCCGACAAATCTTGGCAGGAAAAGCTTGGCGGGAAAATATCCTACTATAGCTGTCTGTAAATCTGGGCGGGAAATTCGTCTGCGGTCAATTCTCATGGACGCATTCTACATATACGTACACTGTAAAAATACAAGAGGAGGGCTCTAGTTTTTCTAGAGGGGGCTAGTTAGGAGCAAGGGCCTGGTGTGCACCCTGCTGGCGCACTTTAAGCGAAATTTGTCACACAACCGGGGAGAGCTGAAATTACTTGCCCATCCGCTGACTTCCCTAAGCATGGCACACAAAGTGTAAAATTGTAGCTTCGGCAAGTCTGCAGTATGCGACCTCAAAACAATAAAAAATTATGACTTCATCACATGTAATATGTATACCTGTACGTCGCGCAAATTCGTCATATATCGGTTGAACGTCGATGTGATGCAAAAGTAAATAACTGTAAAAAATAAATTTAGAGGCCAACTTTTAAAGATGAAAGTCTCTAGTAAAACATTTGCTTGACGGCTTTTGTATTTTAAATGTTTATTACTGTAAAACGCCTTGACCTTCCATTGATACCAAATGAGAATCTTTCACGGGGATGGGATAGTTTATTGTAGATAATGTTTCTGTATAATCAGTTACTGCAAGTTTATCTGATATTGCCCGAATCGGTCTACAAAAAGGTCTTATCTGCATGGGCATTAATTTCATAACTATAAAAGCGACTTCAACTATACGAAAGAAAAAATGAGTAATGAATGGGTAAACCGTAGGAAACTTCCGCTACGAAAGTAACAAAGGAAAAACAAGATGGAGTTCCAACAATTCGCCACTCCGTGAGCATGGCCTAGTTGCGCTGGCTCTCGCGGCCGGCCCACAGCTGACCTTTGATCAGCTCGTCGCAGTCGATGCCGATCATGGCTTCGCCAAGGTCTTCGCTAACTCGCGCCAGAAACTCCGGATCTCTGTAGTGCGTCACCGCCTGCACCATAGCCTCGGCGCGCTTCTGCGGGTTGGCGCTCTTGAAGATGCCGGAGCCGACGAACACACCGTCCACGCCGAGTTGCATCAGCATCGACACGTCGGCCGGGGTGGCCAGACCGCCGGCGGCGAAATTCACTACGGGCAGGCGGCCCTGACGCTTCACTTCTTTGAGTAGGCCGTGATGCACCTTGAGAGGTTGAAACAGTAATTTAATGTAGGTTTATGAGATTTATGAAATACATATTGCGCTCCTAGAAATCATATAGATATTGTTCAAAAGCTTCTTTAGATATTCTTCAGAGATTGCTTAGGGATTAATCAGAGACTTATCCCAAAGAGTTCCCAAGGGATTGCGCAGAGATTACTCCAGCATCAATCTTCGCCCCTTGTTGCATAGAGTTAGTTCGCCTCCAGTCACAAGAACCAAATTCCGCGCACCTGCAGCTGCTTAGCATATGAGTACAGTTCGTCGTCGTCCATCACTTTAGCCGCGCGCATCTCCCGATTCAACGCCCTAGCGTGACGCACCGCCTCGATGACGTTGCCGGTACCGGCCTCGCCTTTGGTGCGCATCATGGCTGCGCCCTCCGCGATGCGACGCAGCGCTTCGCCGAGATTCCGACAGCCGCAGACGAATGGGATCTTGAAACTGTGCTTGTCAATGTGGTTCTCTGGATCGGCTGGTGTTAGAACTGTGGCGATGGATCACATTTTTTTCAACAGTTAAAAGTGGTGACTCGAATAGTGGTGGATTTGGATAATGGTGATCGAAATATGGCGTGAGACTTTTCGTAAGATATACGCCGATGAAGGTCCATGCACACGCTCCGTGTCGGCCCTTTGAATTTATTTTTGCTTCTTTGCCTAACGCCTATCTGCTACAGGGATGTACAGGATAAGGTCATATGACGCAACTCACCCTCCGACTCGTCGATCATGTCAACTCCGATAGCTTGCAGAATCTGCGCCTCAGCAAAGTGGCCAATTCTGGCTTTGGCCATCACCGGAATTGTGACGGCGCTCATGATCTCTTTGATCAGCTTTGGATCCGTCATTCGAGCGACGCCGCCCTGCTTGCGAATGTCAGCCGGTACTCGCTCCAGAGCCATCACTGCGCACGCCTGCAACGTAACGGTCGACCATAGATTTGCTAAAACCATATGAAATCTTTTATAAATACTGCACTACTATCTTACCCCCGCTTCCTCGGCAATTTTTGCCTGCTCCGCATTTACAACATCCATGACGAGTCCGCCTTTGGTCATCTTGGCTAGGCCAGTCTTTACCGTGTAGGTGCCAATCACTGAATCACCGTTGCTGGTCATTGTCCCGGGAATAAGGTAAAGCTGATGATAAAGGTGAAGTCTAAACTAACGACACGAAACGAATATCGAATGCAGTAGCAGCGACTCTCGCCTAGCGCATGTGCCGCCTCTTTAAAGACTAGCCGTGCATCAGAGCAAAAGTTTTAGCAGCGTTTCTGGCCTGTCTCGCAGCTCATTGGGTCTGCAAATGTCAAGGGGCTGAGCAAACTTTCGCACTGTACAAACAGGGCTTGCCCTCTCCCCCACCGAGAGAAAACGTGGGAAACTCTGCAACTAAATGCAGCCTATCTTTACACCTGGCCACTGTGCTGGGTGCGAGTGCTAACGAACTAGCGAGCAAATAATAGAAAAAATTGAGGGAGCTGAGGTTGTCTGTAATATGCGTTCCGCAGAGGCAGAGAATTTCACCGGGAGTGAACAGTTATTAGCCTTCTGTACCGAGCGGTGCACAACACGCAGACAAATCGCCCAGCCCCAGCCAGCTGAGAGGACAGGAAAGTTAGCCAGCCACAGGTCCCAAGAATTCCGACGGAGGACCGCGTGTTGACTTAACCTGCCAATCTCACAAAGTCTGCTTCTTAAATTTTAATCGTGAGAAAGTGAGAGAAACTTTTCCATCCGACAGAACCCGAAGAGCAAACATCTGAGCAGAGTTTTCGGAGAACGCGGAGCCATGCCTCAACTAAAGATCGGATTGCTAGCAATTCAAGGTGCATTCATTGAGCACAGGAATCTGCTGGAGTCGGCTGTTGAACAGCTTCAGCAAGAGCAACGGCAGAAGAAGCAGAACTCGAAGGATTGCTACTCAGTTGAAGCAATCGAAGTCCGCAGGGGCGACCAGCTCACTGAGGACCTTGACGCGCTCATCATCCCGGGCGGAGAGAGCACCACAGTGGCAAAGTTTATGCAACAAAATGGACTGCTTGATGCATACAAAGTCTGGTTCAGCGGCAAGTGTACTTTAAATGCTATGGGCAAGGTTGCAAATAATTTTAGTAGCGCAAAAATATAGGAATTTACCTAGCTTAGCTCTAGAGTTGGGCGCTGTACTATTATTACTCTCAGTCACGTCTTTAGGTTTTGACGAGTCTCAGGTACAGATTTCAGAAACATTTCTTAGTATAGACATGTCCATAATTTCCACTGTTTTGAAACAGCAGAAAACATTTCCACTCTATAGATACGTAGAAAAGAACTCAGATCAGTTTTTTTTAAAAGTAGCAAGCTACATGTAAGCTTCACTGACACCTGCTACCTGCACTGAACTGCAGAGACCAACCCCAGAGCGGTTGTCTGGGGCATCTGTGCCGGCCTCATTGCTCTGTCAGATCGAGTGGTCGATATGAAAACTGGCGGTCAGACTTTGGTAAGAGTAATTTTGGTTCGAATTCTTTGACGAAAAAGGCTTTCTCAATCCTTGCTCAAGGGGTCAGCGAAAGGTGGACGGTCATTTCATCGAAAACCTTTTCGTCTTTTCGTCATTTTGGAACGTAAATGTGTGCGTGCTTTGAAAGTTGGATTTCAATAAATGTTTTTTAAATAAGAAATTTGATGAATGATGCCTTGTTAAAACAGGTCAGTATCGGAAAGTACCGGTAACTATACGAGTACCTGTTGTTTTAAAGTGGTGTTTCTAAGAAAAATCCCGTATATTCAACTACCAGGGGGAATCCAAGGACTGTACTTACGATGAACACTAGATCTACCTCCTATAAAAAGCAATAACAATTTCGTTCTGAAGAAATGAAAATCTCCTATCCGTAAATTTTTCGGAAAACCTGTCTCCTAAAATTTTCCAAGAAACGAGGTTACCCGTCCAACTTGAGTAGTCTTTAAGGGAACCGTGTTACATTATTTTGATCATCTGATTGTAAAAAATATTCATTACAACGTACTTAATTATGCTTTTTCCTCTTAATTTTTTACACTAGTATTAGTCTAAAGTATTTACTTCAATTTAACTTTGAAATCACGCTCATGACTACTTTTTACCATTTGACGAAATTTTCCACATTGGTTTTCTCATTATTATTAATTTAATCTAAACCCACGTGGAGACACGTTGCAGGAATAAAATTCTCTCGGAAACTTCTGTTCAAGTATATGTAAAATAGCTACACTGTGTAGATTTGAAAGTCAATCTAGTTTTATAAAACATCAAAGAGATCTGCCGACCCGATTATAGAACTGTTTAACTGGGGCTGACACTACAACCTTATCAACTAAGTAAGAATGTAATTAAGAATGCACAGGTGCTTCGCGCTGGTGCTACCTGACGAAACGGCTAACCGAAAACGTGTTTATCCAACTAACTAAAGAATTGCATTAATTATCGCATTACAATTTGGATACAAGCGCGTTGGGGCAAGAAAGGTTAAATTAGGCATAGCCAACGTTAAGGTACAATTGCAATCTGATATCAGTTTATTCATAGTTATTTTTTTCCAATTAAAATGCAACACTAAATGCTGAACTCTCGCTTACAGATCCAAGGACTGGCAGTCACAACCGACCGAAACTTTTATGGAAGGCAAAGAGAAAGTTTTGAGTGTCAAATCGAACTCAAACCTGTTGAGGACATTTCCGACTGTAATGGTGAGAGTATGGAGCGGTTTCAAACAGCAAATTAGATTACTTCTTTATCTGGCGCCTCAATTCCTCATCTGGCGCCTCACTTCCTTATCTGGCGCCTCAATTCCTCATCTGGCGCCTCAATTCCTCATCTGGCGCCTCAATTCCTCATCTGGCGCCTCACTTCCTCATCTGGCGCCTCACTTCCTCATCTGGCGCCTCACTTCCTTATCTGGCGCCTCACTTCTTCATCTGGCGCCTTACTTCTTTATCTGGCGCCTCAATTCCTCATGTGGCGCCTCAATCCCTCATGTGGCGCCTCACTTTCTCATCTAGCGCCTCACTTCCTCATCTGGCGCCCTAATTCTTAATTTGGCGCCTCAAGTCCTCATCTGGCGCCTCACTTCCTTATCTGGCGCCTCACTTTCTCATCTAGCGCCTCAATTCCTCATCTGGCGCCTCACTTCCTTATCTGGCGCCTCAATTCCTCATCTGGCACCTTAATTTCTCATCTGGCGCCTTAATTCCTCATCTGGCGCCTCAATTCCTTATCTGGCGCCTCAATTCTTCATCTGGCGCCTCAGTTCTTTATCTGGCGCCTCAATTCCACATCTGGCGCTTCAAGTTCACATCTGGCGCCTCACTTCCTTATCTGGCGCCTCAATTCCTCATCTGGCACCTTAATTTCTCATCTGGCGCCTCAAGTCCTCATCTGGCGCCTCAATTCCTTATCTGGCGCCTCAATTCCTCATCTGGCGCCTCACTTCTTAATCTGGCGCCTCAATTCCTCATCTGGCACCTTAATTTCTCATCTGGCGCCTCAATTCCTCATCTAGCGCCTCAATTCCTTATCTGGCGCCTCAATTCCTCATCTGGCGCCTCACTTCTTTATCTGGCGCCTCAATTTCACATCTGGCGCCTCAATTCCTCATGTGGCGCCTCAATCCCTCATGTGGCGGCTCACTTTCTCATCTAGCGCCTCACTTCCTCATCTGGCGCCCTAATTCTTAATCTGGCGCCTCAATTCCACATCTGGCGCCTCAAGTCCTCATCTGGCGCCTTAATTTCTCATCTGGCGCCTCACTTCCTCATCTGGCGCCTTAATTTCTCATCTGGCGCCTCACTTCTTCATATGGGGCCTCACTTCCTTATCTGGCGCCTTGATTTCTCATCTGGCGCCTCACTTCTTCATATGGGGCCTCACTTCCTCATCTGGCGCCTTGATTTCTCATCTGGCGCCTCACTCCTTAATTCGTAATTTTAATATGGGACATAAGCTCGTATATAATGCTATCACAATAAACATCACTTAACTGAAGTGAATATGCTTCTAAATTTAAATCAATACCCAATAAACCGATTCTGCAGAATATTTTCCTGGAGTGTTCATTCGAGCGCCAAAAATACTCAGCATCGACAAGCCAGAGTCCGTTCGCGTACTCGCCACGGTCAACTCTTATCCCGTTGCGGTGGCCCAGGATCGAATCCTGGCCTGCAGCTTTCATCCGGAGCTCACGGAGGACCCACGGCTGCACCTGGTGCTGCTGAAGATGGTTCTGAGGAGCAGGGGCGAGCTTTAGCTTGACTCACATTTTTGTCTTGCAATGGGAACTGTTTTCGTTAGTTATATTGCAAGCCTGCATCGGAACGTTGGATTTTGCACTTTTATAATAGCTAAAATATTCTCAAATAAAGTTATCAAAATCCGCATTTTTAGACTTGTTTTTTATTTAAAGTTATCGAATTAGATCTTCCGGTATGTCTTAGTGTCTGTCTGTCTTTCTGTCTGTCTTAGTGTCTGTCTGTCTTAGTGTCTTAGTGTCTGTCTGTCTTAGTGTCTTAGTGTCTGTCTGTCTGTCTGTCTGTCTGTCTGTCTTTCTGTCTGTCTGTCTGTCTGTCTGTCTGTCTGTCTGTCTGTCTGTCTGTCTGTCTGTCTGTCTGTC
Organism: Macrostomum lignano; assembly: GCA_002269645.1. NCBI lineage: Eukaryota > Metazoa > Platyhelminthes > Macrostomidae > Macrostomum > Macrostomum lignano. The sequence goes on from NIVC01000245.1 coordinate 254,475, forward strand.
TGTCTGTCTGTCTGTCTGTCTGTCTGTCTGTCTGTCTGTCTGTCTGTCTGTCTGTCTGTCTGTCTGTCTGTCTGTCTGTCTGTCTGTTTGTCTGTCTGTCTGTCTGTCTGTCTGTCTGTCTGTCTGTCTGTCTGTCTGTCTGTCTGTCTGTCTGTCTGTCTATCTCTCTGTCTTGTGCTCCAATATCTATTCTCACTTTACAAAATGACAGAGTAATTGCAAACATAAATATCTTTACCATATTAGGACGATACACCATCCGAATTTCTTCGCGTTCCAATTCATCCGAATGCCATATCTGGGCCACTCCAACGTCTGTCTAGAGGTGAAGCAGGTGCATGATGCCCAATGTGCCATGTTGGTCGTGATTAACATCTGTCTCAGCAACTCTTCATGGTAGATTGAATCGTGCAGCAGTCTGGTCGTTCTAGCCGTGTTCTACGAAAGGCGCCTAAGGCTGCCCAGTAACTACTACGTGGTGAGCCTTGCAGTGGCGGACCTGGCCATTGGAATCGCGGTTGTGCCAATATCGGCCGTGTACGAAATCGCAACCCGTTGGCTCCTGGGACAGGCCCTCTGCAGGATGTGGATTAGCGCCGATATCACCTGTTGTACAGCGTCAATTATCAATCTGTGCGCCATCAGTTTTGATAGGTACCGAGCACTGTCGCAGCCCATGCTCTATCCGCAGTACTCGACTGCTAAGCGGTCCTGCATCACCATCACGGGAATCTGGGCTGCCTCTCTGGCCATCAGCACTCCCACACTGTTTGGAGTTGGCATTGAGAAGCGCCAATCTAATCAGTGCCTACTGGCTAAACGATCCCCGTTTGTAGTGTTCTCAGCCTGCGGCAGTTTCTTCATACCGCTCTGCATCATGCTAGTATTATATCGGCTGATTTTTAAAATAGCCAACAAACAGAGAAGAAAGATACAGCGCGGTCAGTCGGTTGGTTTCAGCCACTTGAACAACGATATGTACGCCGATAGCGGGTCTGAGATGTCGCTAAATCACAGTCCCTGTTTGCAATCAGCATCTGGTAGGCCGCTTCTGTTGAAGCAACAACAACAGCAGCAGCAGCAACAACAACAGCATCCAAATCGGCCTCACAATTTGCCCGCGTTAATCCTTCAGCGAGACTCCTGCGCCAGTTTCACAGGCATCGGAGTGCCGGCTTTTAAGAGTTCGCCTAAGGGGTCTGTGTCTTCAGGTGAGCTCATGTTGACTATCGATTTTTAACAGGACTGGCAGTTATCAAAACCCAAGTTCCAATCCGCTTTAATTTGGGCGTCTTTTAGAGTGTTTTCTTATATAAATTATTTTCGGATGACAAGACATTTCTGGCTTAGGAAATAGAGATTTCAATGTCGGAGCCAACGATCAAGTCTCTGATTTGAACTCAGAGAGTTCAAAAGCGGTCTCATCAGCAAGTTCACACTATTTGAGAGTGCTACTAAGAGAAATGGTTGTCTATGCTTCAAACTATGCTGCAACAATGCACTTAACTCAAAGTTAATCCGATTCACCCGCCGCAGGAGACAGCATAGCGATTGCGTCGTCGTCGCACGCAGCCGCCCTCGCCCAGCAGCGACGCCAGAGCGGCAGGCGGCCCAAGCTGCTGGCCAAGAATCCGGTTGCTCAACGCCTCAGACGTCTCGGCTCGCACACGAAAGCCGCTAAAACTCTCGGCATTGTTGTTGGCGCTTTCGTCTTTTGCTGGGGTCCGTTCTTCTTCACTTACCTGCTGCACGGCGTCTGTTACTCCTGTCGAGTGCCGGACACCTTGGTGAAGTACTTCGTGTGGCTGGGCTACTGCAACAGCTTCCTGAATCCGATCATCTATCCGTGCTTAAACAAAGACTTTCGACGAGCATTTCGGAAGTTGTTAACGAGGCATTATTGCAAGAGAAAGTCGTTGGATTATTGGAATAGCAGACGGCAGTCGGTTACTCAGCTTATTAAGGCGTCGAGGCACCTGCGAGTAAGCATTCAGGTGAGGATTGCAAACTAACTTCAATAAGTTTGTTAAAACTACTTCCAATAGTTTGTAGCGCACTATACTGCTTTCTAGTTTGTATGATTGTGATGAACGGACAATGTGGCTCTTACATTACACGTCCAATGTTTACTAGATGTTTTATGACTTCAACTGCTAATCCCCGAACTTCAGGACACCAACTACACCGGTTCATCGGGCACTCCGCCGGAATCGCCCTACAGTTCCAGCCGTTCGCCTAGCTTCTTTTCCAGTCGCTCCGGCTCGTTTCTGTCCCCAATGGACGCCCTAAAACGGTCGCGAGCCGACAGTCGCCAGTCGTCAGAGGACGACGGCGCGTCGGCTTACCAGGAGCTGCTGCCGGGCGGCCACTCTGCTTCCTGGCGACGCCGGCTGAGTAGTCGACGATCGAGCAGTCGGCGATTCTCGTTTCTGTCGTCGTCAAGTGGGTACACCTGTAATCGCACCGATCAGCGACTGTCGTGCGCGTCCACGGATACCAGGTGGATACTTTGTGGATATACAAGACTAATATTCACATTTTATCGTATTTTTGTCCCGTTCATTGTATAGACACAGTTTTTAATCAGACAACTATCGGGCTACGTACACAGTTCACTGAGGTACTGTACCCTATGACCCATAATTAGACTTTCCAATCAGCTACCCTCTAAACAAAAGTTCAACAGAAAACTTTAAACACAAAGTCCCTTTCAACTCCGATTATCTTCTCAGATCCACCGATATGACCGATAAAGTTGACGGTGGACAGGGCGGATCGAATCTTACATCGGCAGCAGCGGCGGCTGCAGCTGCAGCAGCTTCAACTCTCGGCGGCGGTGGCGGTGGCGGAGGCAGCAGCGGCGGAGGCTGCAGCATCGACAGCAAAGATCCGGGCTTGAGCTCCGGTGTGTACTTCCATCATCATCACCAGCCCTTGCATCGCAGGCAGAGCAGTTTGAAGATAATACAGAAGCAGCAGAAGCATCAGCAACAGCAGCAGCAGCAGTACCATCCATCTCAGGCTTCGGCTAGTTCAACCGCCTATCAGCACCATCATCAGCAGCAACATCAGCGTCACCATCAGGAAGATCCAGACGCAATCATCTGCGAAGACGACGATCAAGAAAGCCAGCAGCTGCAACAGCCAGACCAGCCTGTTAAGAAGAGAAAATCTCGAACCAACAGTCTACCGGCAATATTCGAGAAAATCGAAGTAAAGCTCTGGCAACGACGTCGGACTAGAAAGTCAAAAAAGATCCGCGACTGGCTCGCCTCAGACCAGTCGTCTACTGGAGTCAAGGACACCACGTCCTCGGTCACTGACATCAGCGACTCGGACGCTTTCGACGATTCCGGGCCGCACGTCGGTTCGCGCATGAAAGAATCGGCGCTGTTCCACCACCCCATCAGACAGGCCAACCATCCGGTCTGCGGCATGACCCGCCGGAACACGGTCAGCGGAAATCGTCCAGAGCCGCACCGACGACCGAGCCTGCTGGTCAACGACACGCTGATTGACTTCAACAACAGCCAGGACCATCGGCTCAGCATCTACACCATTGAGGAGAGTCCACGCCGGGAGAGCGGCTCCTCCTGCAGCGGCTTCAGCTTCTCGCGCACCAGCGGCTTCCGTCTGGACAAAGCCGCAGCTTCATCTAGCGGTGGCGGCGGCGGCGGTGGCGGAAGCAGCACAGGGGGCGGCTTTGACCGTGAGGGCAGCGAAGTGTCGCAGGGCTCGCAGGGCGACGTCAGCGGCCAGACGAGTCCCAGATGCGGCCGGACGGCAAAGCGCGAATCGCTAACTGTCGAGTCCGTGTGGAGCCGAGTCAACAAGCAGCGACCAAGCGCCGATTCCAGCAACTCGTCGGCTAACGGTCACGAGAGGACGCCGAGCCCGTCGCAAAGTGTCATCAGTCAGAGCAGCGGCTTTGGTCTAGAGCATCTGTACAGCGGCTCCAGTCCAGGTGGCGGCACAGGTGGAGGCAGTGGCGGCGGCGGAGCCAGCGGCGTCGGGTTCAACATCAGCCCGCCAGCGAGCAGCAAGACCAGCGCTGTGGTTGAATACGCGGACGGAGCAACGCAGACGGACGATCTGATTGAATGTCAGGCGAATCAGGACAGCGCCACGGAGCCCATTGCCAATCCCGTGTGCTACTTTGTTTACGAAGAGTCGTTCGTGTGAGACTGGGAGACCTGTTTAAAAAAAGGCAAGTTCATACATCAAGAAAGTCAACCCACCCGTTCTTAAGTCAATCTTCCTTTTCTGAAGTCAATCCAAAAGTCAACCCACCCGTTCTTAAGTCAATCTTCCTTTTCTGAAGTCAATCCAAAAGTCAACCCACCCGTTCTTAAGTCAATCTTCCTTTTCTGAAGTCAATCCAAAAGTCAACCCACCCGTTCTTAAGTCAATCTTCCTTTTCTGAAGTCAATCCACCTGTTCTGAAGTCAATTAACCTGTTCTGAAGTCAATCAACCTGTTCTGAAGTCAATCAACCTGTTCTGAAGTCAATCAACCTGTTCTGAAGTTAATTAACCTGTTCTAAAGTTAATTAACCTGTTCTGAAGTCAATTAACCTGTTCTAAAGTCAATTAACCTGTTCTGAAGTCAATTAACGTGTTATAAAGTCAATTAATGTGTTATAAAGTCAACTAACGTGTTATAAAGTCAATTAACCTGTTCTGAAGTCAATTAACCCGTTCTGAAGTCAATTAACCTGTTCTGAAGTCAATTAACCTGTTCTGAAGTCAATTAACCTGTTCTGAAGTCAATTAACCTGTTCTGAAGTCAATTAACCTGTTCTGAAGTCAATTAACCTGTTATAAAGTCAATTAACCTGTTCTGAAGTCAATCCATCCCCTTTGTAGTCAATCCACCTGTTCTGTAAAAACACATGCAAGTTCCAGTAAGTTTTTTTCTAACTAAGTGTACATTAAATAAAGTTCGTAATAGCTACTAAAAATTTTGCTCCTATTCTGTATATAGAACATAACTAAAAATCCATATACTAAAAATTAATCACTAAAAATTTACTTACCTTGTTACCCTTAGACTGTTATCATATATATTTATTCAAGAAGTATCGCACCTCATATTCCATTTTCGTATCGTTATTTGAATGAACTTTATGATAAAAATGCGAATACACTACTTAGAGTAAAATTGATTTCTAGAACCAAACGTTCTATTACGTTTTATTCCATGGTCTTGCTTACCTTTCGTTGACTGACTAGCTGTAGGTCAAATGTTGAATTATTGACAGCATCTATACATGCGAATACTAACGACCCTTCCGTTCGTTCCTCTGCTTCGTCCAGCTATTTTTATCGTCGATAATTTTTTTAGCAATCAGAATTTAAGTTACAGATGGAGGGGGCTGTTATTAACTTAGAACTTTTTGAGAAAATGTGGGAAGACACCGGCACGCAAGTATGAGTATGCATTTTGGAACACCAAGATTGTGTCTGTAACACCAAAGAAAATGTTTTTTTCTTAGAATTCGTGTCTGTAAAATTCATGTGATAGTGTCTGTATCACCAATATGATCGTGTCTGTAACACCAATATGATCGTGTCTGTATCATCAATATGATCGTGTCTGTAACACCAATATGATCGTGTCTGTATCACCAATATGATCGTGTCTGTATCACCAATATGATCGTGTCTGTATCACCAATATGATCGTGTCTGTATCACCAATATGATCGTGTCTGTATCACCAATATGATCGTGTCTGTAACACCAATGTGATCGTGTCTGTAACACCAATGTGATTATGTCTGTAACGCCAATATGATCGTGTTTGTAAAACCAATATGATCGTGTCTGTAACACCAATATGATTGTGTCTGTAACACCAATATAATCGTGTCTGTAACACCAATATGATCGTGTTTGTAAAACCAATATGATCGTGTCTGTATCACCAATATGATCGTGTCTGTAACACCAATATGATCATGTCTGTAACACCAATGTGATCGTGTCTGTAACACCAATGTGATTATGTCTGTAACACCAATATGATCGTGTTTGTAAAACCAATATGATCGTGTCTGTAACACCAATATGATTGTGTCTGTATCACCAATATAATCGTGTCTGTAACACCAATATGATCGTGTTTGTAAAACCAATATGATCGTGTCTGTATCACCAATATGATCGTGTCTGTAACACCAATATGATCATGTCTGTAACACCAATGTGATCGTGTCTGTAACACCAATGTGATTATGTCTGTAACACCAATATGATCGTGTTTGTAAAACCAATATGATCGTGTCTGTAACACCAATATGATTGTGTCTGTAACACCAATATGATCGTGTCTGTAACACCAATGTGATTATGTCTGTAACACCAATATGATCGTGTCTGTATCACCAATATGATCGTGTCTGTAACACCAATATGATAGTGTCTGTAACACCAATATGATCGTGTCTGTAACACCAATATGATCGTGTCTGTAACACCAATATGATCATGTCTGTATCACCAATATGATCGTGTCTGTAACACCAATATGATCGTGTCTGTAACATCCATTGTGATCGTGTCTGTAACACCAATGTGATTATGTCTGTAACACCAATATGATCGTGTTTGTAAAACCAATATGATCGTGTCTGTAACACCAATATGATTGTGTCTGTAACACCAATATGATCGTGTCTGTAACACAAATGTGATCGTGTCTGTAACACCAATATGATCATGTCTGTATCACCAATATGATCGTGTCTGTAACACCAATATGATCGTGTCTGTATCACCAATATGATCGTGTCTGTAACACCAATATGATAGTGTCTGTAACACCAATATTATCGTGTCTGTAACACCAATATGATCGTGTCTGTAACACCAATATGATCGTGTCTGTAACACCAATATGATCGTGTCTGTATCACCAATATGATCGTGTCTGTAACACCAATGTGATTATGTCTGTAACACCAATATGATCGTGTCTGTATCACCAATATGATCGTGTCTGTAACACCAATATGATAGTGTCTGTAACACCAATATGATCATGTCTGTATCACCAATATGATCGTGTCTGTAACACCAATATGATCGTGTCTGTAACATCCATTGTGATCGTGTCTGTAACACCAATGTGATTATGTCTGTAACACCAATATGATCGTGTTTGTAAAACCAATATGATCGTGTCTGTAACACCAATATGATTGTGTCTGTAACACCAATATGATCGTGTCTGTAACACAAATGTGATCGTGTCTGTAACACCAATATGATCATGTCTGTATCACCAATATGATCGTGTCTGTAACACCAATATGATCGTGTCTGTATCACCAATATGATCGTGTCTGTAACACCAATATGATAGTGTCTGTAACACCAATATTATCGTGTCTGTAACACCAATATGATCGTGTCTGTAACACCAATATGATCGTGTCTGTAACACCAATATGATCGTGTCTGTATCACCAATATGATCGTGTCTGTAACACCAATATGATCGTGTCTGTATCACCAATATGATCGTGTCTGTATCACCAATATGATTGTGTCTGTAACACCAATATGATCGTGTCTGTAACACCAATGTGATCGTGTTTGTAACACAAATGTGATCGGGTCTGTAAGATCACTATGATCGTGTCTGTAGCACCAATATGATCGTGTCTGTAACACAAATGTGATCGTGTCTGTAACACCAATATGATCGTGTCTGTAACACCAATATGATCGTGTCTGTAACATCCATTGTAATCGTGCCTGTAACACTAATAATTGTGTCTGTAACACCAAAATTGAGTCTATACTACTAAGATCGTGCTTTTAACGTCAAACAAAAGTGACGTACATTTCAAAGCTGAAAATCGTGTGACAGACAGACTCAGGCTGTTGTATCGCTGATGGCTCGGGCCAATACACTACATTAGTGACCCATGTTTAGTGTGTGATATAGTTTGTTTATAAATTCATACACAAAAGGTCTCTAGTTGTCATTCATGAATAAGTTTCTCCCATGGTAAAGATGATGAGACATGATACGACATTAAAGCTAGACCTAGCCCTATGGAGCCGCTATCCAACAGAATCAACAACTGTCCCATTTGAGGCTGAGAGCCAATCAAGGAACCGGGTACAGAGCCCACAGCCCACAGAAGCCACTAGCATGCGTCTCATTCAAGCAACTCAACAATTTCTCATATAAAAAAGCAACAAATAGCGTGCTAGCTTATAGCTTACCAAGGCATTGCCAGTTTCCCTGTCGCAGGATTGTTAATAATTCAATTCTAAAAAAGCTTTCTGGTTGGCAGATAGACCGACAGACGGTGAGAGAGGGACAACAAGTAATCTACCGCTTTAGAAGTGTCTGCCAGAGCGCCACCATAATTGTTCTTTTAACGAGGACTGCTTTACGTCGCCCTGCTAAACAGAATGCTTCAACGGCACAGATGCTTTTTGTTACTTCGAGTCTGCTTTTGCCTGATCATAGCATTGAAGACGTCATCAACTGCCAATGGATTGTCGTTCGATCAGCAGCCGTCGACGCAGCGCATGAACATCACCGGCGACCTGCTGCTGGGCGGTCTCTTCCCCATTCACGAGTCGGGGCCGGCTGAAGGGCCTCGGTGCGGGAAGATCAGCGAGAATCGGGGCATTCAACGACTGGAAGCCATGGTGTACGCTCTCCGGCTGGTCAATGAGAGGCGTAACAGGTTGGGAATGCCGTTGCTAGGAGCTAAATTGCTGGACACCTGCACTAGGGATACTTACGCACTGGAGCAGAGCATGGACTTCGTTACCGACCACCTCAGCTCCTTGGACGCCTCCTACGAGCATCATTGCCTGCAGTCTGCTTCCAGACTGAAGACCAGGCAGCCCGTTGCTGGTGTCATTGGAGCTGCTGACTCCTCAGTCAGCATCATGATTGCCAACATCCTGCGGCTGTTCAAGGTGAGCGACTCTGTCTGTCTATGTATCTATGTATGTATCTATCTATCTATCTATCTATCTGTCTATCTATCTATCTATCTATCTGTCTATCTATCTATCTATCTATCTGTCTATCTATCTATCTATCTATCTATCTATCTATCTATCTATGTATCTATGTATGTATCTATCTAACTATCTATCTATCTATCTGTCTATCTATCTATCTATCTATCTATCTATCTATCTATCTATCTATCTATCTATCTATCTATCTATCTATCTATCTATCTATCTATCTATCTATCTATCTAGCTATCTATCTATCTATCTATCTATCTATCTATCTATCTTTCTATCTATCTATCTATCTATCTATCTATCTATCTATCTAGCTATCTATCTATCTATCTATCTATCTATCTATCTATCTATCTATCTATCTATCTATCTATCTAGCTATCTATCTATCTATCTATCTATCTATCTTTTTTACAAAAAGTACAAAAGTACTTTTTATTCGCAAAAATGAACAAAAGGCTAATGATTGACAAAATGCATAACCAAGCAACATGAAGAACAGCTAAGTGCAGCTGATGGACAGTTCATTGATCTGTTGTGCACAGAAATGGGCGTATTCCAAACCCTTCCTTACCTATTTTATTTCATATCACTTTCTCTCCAAAGTCGTTCAAAAAACTGTACCCTACAGATGCATTTTAGTGACTCTCAAATTCATCTGCTGAGCAGTGAGAACAGGTGCAGCTCAAAACTGACCCCGCCCTAAAGCAATGCGACTGAGCAGCGGTCTGGGTATAGCGGCTTTTGAACGCACGCAATGACTGCTGATGAGCCACTGATAAGGACAAGCTGGTTGAGCTGCCTGGCAATGACTAGCCATTTTCTGCCTCACTCTCTCCCTCACTCTCTCCCTCACTCTCTCCCTCACTCTCTCCCTCACTCTCTCCCTCACTCTCTTCCTCACTTTCTCCCTCACTCTCTCCCTCACTCTCTCCCTCACTCTCTCCCTCACTCTCTCCCTCACTCTCTCCCTCACTCTCTCCCTCACTCTCTCCTTCACTCTCTCCCTCACTCTCTCCCTCACTCTCTCCTTCACTCTCTCCCTCACTCTCTCCCTCACTCTCTCCCTCACTCTCACCCTCACTCTCTCCCTCACTCTCTCCCTCACTCTCTCCCTCACTCTCTCCCTCACTTTCTCCCTCACTCTCTCCCTCACTCTCTCCCTCACTCTCTCCCTCACTCTCTCCTTCACTCTCTCCCTCACTCTATCCCTCACTCTCTCCCTCACTCTCTCCCTCACTCTCTCCTTCACTCTCTCCCTCACTCTCTCCCTCACTCTCTCCTTCACTCTCTCCCTCACTCTCTCCCTCACTCTCTCCCTCACTTTCTCCCTCACTCTCTCCCTCACTCTCTCCCTCACTCTCTCTCTTACTCTCTCCCTCACTCTCTCCCTCACTCTCTCCCTCACTCTCTCCTTCACTCTCTCCCTCACTTTCTCCCTCACTCTCTCCCTCACTCTCTCTCTTACTCTCTCCCTCACTCTCTCCCTCACTCTCTCCCTCACTCTCTCCCTCACTCTCTCCCTCACTCTCTCCCTCACTCTCTCCCTCACTCTCTCCTTCACTCTCTCCCTCACTCTCTCCCTCACTCTCTCCTTCACTCTCTCCCTCACTCTCTCCCTCACTCTCTCCCTCACTCTCTCCCTCACTCTCTCCCTCACTCTCTCCCTCACTCTCTCCCTCACTCTCTCCCTCACTTTCTCCCTCACTCTCTCCCTCACTCTCTCCCTCACTCTCTCCCTCACTCTCTCCCTCACTCTCTCCCTCACTTTCTCCCTCACTCTCTCCCTCACTCTCTCCCTCACTCTCTCTCTTACTCTCTCCCTCACTCTCTCCCTCACTCTCTCCCTCACTCTCTCCTTCACTCTCTCCCTCACTTTCTCCCTCACTCTCTCCCTCACTCTCTCTCTTACTCTCTCCCTCACTTTCTCCCTCACTCTCTCCCTCACTCTCTCCCTCACTCTCTCCCTCACTTTCTCCCTCACTCTCTCCCTCACTCTCTCCCTCACTCTCTCTCTTACTCTCTCCCTCACTCTCTCCCTCACTCTCTCCCTCACTCTCTCCCTCACTTTCTCCCTCACTCTCTCCCTCACTCTCTCCCTCACTCTCTCTCTTACTCTCTCCCTCACTCTCTCCCTCACTCTCTCCCTCACTCTCTCCTTCACTCTCTCCCTCACTTTCTCCCTCACTCTCTCCCTCACTCTCTCTCTTACTCTCTCCCTCACTCTCTCCCTCACTCTCTCCCTCACTCTCTCCCTCACTCTCTCCCTCACTCTCTCCTTCACTCTCTCCCTCACTCTCTCCCTCACATTCTCTCTTACTCTCTCCCTCACTCTCTCCCTCACTCTCTCCCTCACTCGCTCCCTCACTCTCTCCCTCACTCTTTCACTTATCATCCCCATTTCTCTCTCTCCCACCCTCCTTTATTATCTCCAACCACTCTCTCCCTCATTATCACCCCAATTAACCACAAGCAAAAGCAAGCTCAGAAGCCAGAAAAAAACAATAGAAAGGAGCAACAAGAATCCTCCACAGAGCATCCGTGGCTTCTGTGACTTGTCAGCCACGCCCAGAAGACAAGAGACAAATAAATAGAGTATTACACAGTTGAAGTCAACATAGCTGAGCTAGTATGGGCGTTCTTAAATGCACATATTCAATAAAGAAGAGTTTCTTTATTCTCGGGAATAATAATTATTATTACTATTTCTTTTCTAATAATATATCCGGGGAAATTCACGATCAAATAGCCATTACCGGTCGGCATTATTCGAATGCTGTAAATTATAAATCCTATTTTATTGTCGATTTTCAACTAAGAACTAAACACAGTTTAGAACGAAATTATTTTGGGTAGAATATTTTCTAGCACTATAGCCTCAAATTTTGGCATCACAGCCTCAAATTTAGGCGCCACAAGCCCAAAGTTAGGCGCCACAAGCCCAAATTTAGGCGCCACAAGCCCAAAGTTAGGCGCCACAAGCCAAAATTTAGGCACCACAAGCCAAAATTTAGGCGCCACAAGCCCAAATTGAGGCGCCACAAGCCCAAATTTAGGCGCCACAAGCCCAAATTTAGGCGCCACACCTGAAATTTAGCGCCACAAGCCCAAATTTAGGCGCCACAAGCCCAAATTTAGGCGCCACAAGCCCAAATTTAGGCGCCACACCTGAAATTTAGCGCCACAGCTCAAATTTAGCGCCACACGAGAAATTTAGCGCCACATCGCGTAGGTTGACGCCAAATTTAGAAAAAGGCAAAGACAGAGGCTGAAAAAAGAAGCAAACAATGGAGCCAGAGAGCGTCTCCTCCATCTCTCTGGCTAATTGTATCGAATCAGTTAGGACTATCCTGGAAGCGGGGTCACCAGGCTAATCTAAAGTGTGTTGGTGCCCAAACAGAAAAATATATATTTGAGGAAACCTGGAGTACCCAGGGCAGGAGCTGCAATTTGAGATAGAGAAATGGAGGATAGGGAGAAGGTTAGAGGCTCACTCGAACTTGTCCAGCAGCAGAAAGTTGCAGATTGCAGAACTTCGGGCCTTCTCGTCTCTCCTCTCCATCAGTGTGCGACAGTAAGAGTCGGCTCCGTAACTGGGGAGTTTTAGTACTATAGCTGACTTACTGACCGAATTTGATTAGCAACTGCCAACTACTGCAACCCTGGGGCCTGAGTGACTACCCCGCTCACTCTAGTGTAGTTTGCTGGGCTCCCCCATCTCAACTCTACTGTTTTCGTATCTTTGCAACAGTGCAGTTATTTTTCTGCATTGCGAAGTGTTCTTTCGATACATATCGGATTTTTAGTCAGTAACTTTCTCACATTATCGAGTTCTACGACATTTATCTTTTTCTGCCTCGCAAAGCGTTATTTCGATACATATCGGATTTTTTAGTCAGTAGCTTTCTCACATAATCAAGTTCTACAGCCTCTAATTTTTCTGCAAAGCAAAGCGTTCTTTCGATACATGGTTAAAATTGTTAATTTGATGGTTAAAATTAGTAATTAAATAGCTACATTCCGCAGCCGCGATCGAACCAATAGACCTTGCGCTTAGTGGTGAAAATCGCTAGACCGCTATGCCACTGCCTTACAGTCGCCAATCGAATTCAAATTTAACATTTTAAGTAGCAGGGAATTTCTAGTGATGGTTTAGTTTTCAGCCGCCTTGTCCCTCCATCGGCCAATTTATTTTCCATTAATAAGTCGCAACTCAAGCTCGGCATGGAGGCGCATCATGCCGGCCTCGCAAGACTCCGGGCACAATTATTGCAGAAACTCAATCCTGAAGGAGGCCGGCAAGGAACTGAGCGCTATATAAGCCAGAAAAATGAATCAGATAGCGATACACCGCGCCAATCTGGGATGAGGAGAGAGGAAGGGAAGGGAGAGGGTAAATAAGTCCAAACTAAGTGAGCTCGGAGGAGGAGATAAATGAGAATAAGGCAAGGTGGGCCGGAGCTCTGGCCAAGCTACGTCAGATTGAAATGGCAGGTCCTATATATACACCCACTGCAGATAAATAAGCCGGCCAGAGTTCATCCAGTGGAGCAAAAAAAGTTTTGCTTGGGCTTGATTTGCAAATTGAATCCTTATATAATAACCGAAGCCTGAAAACTCCTTCAAGTCAATCAACCTAGAGCTCCTCAGTTGTGCGACCGCAACGAGTTTCAACTGTAGGGGACAAATTTCGGTCAAGCAAATACAGAAAAACAAACAGGATTGAACAATAAGGCCAAGAATTGATGCTAACTTTGAAGAGAAGCGCTTCAAGAACGAATTTTATGAGCAGAATATACTTTATTTATAGAATAAAGCGTCTATTATATTAACAACTGATTACAACTGCCCCAATTGGGCCAGATGTGCAACCGACAGCTCAGCCGCAGCTATTTGTGCGGTGCATCTGAGGGCTGCGTACGGCTGTTCAGTCCAAGGACTGGGGGGGGGTCGCCACACAGCCTCAATTACCCCAGCTAATGCTGGCACCCATTTTACAGCTGGGGTGAACTGAAGCAATGCAGAGTTAAGTGTCTTGCTCAAGGACACAAACTGTTCCGAGTGGATCGAGAATCGAACCTCCGACCTTCCAGTCGTGAGTGAGTCCGACGCTCTAACCACTAGGCTACAACAACCCCTAGCGTAGAGTTAGCGTCTCACAATCTTAAATTAATTGCGGTCAAAGTCAAATGGGGCCATGCAGTCGAATGTCGAAAAACATTCCTCCGCAATCAATCTATCTATAGACAAAGGAAAAACACGGGATACAGATCCTAGTCATCGACGACAGATGATGGAGAGAAAGAGTTAAGGAAACTGCAGACTCGATGTTGTTTATCGCGCTGCCATATCGTAACAAATGACGACGGAGAGTCTGTCCCCAGACAGCTGAGAGTAGGTAGAAAGGAAACCGGTTTTCCCCTAATTCCCAACGCAATTGATCAAACATATACAAGAAGATTAGTAGTTTGTCCAGCAGCCAACTAGCTAACGGTATATAAGCAAAATCAGTGACTCTGAAGGAATCATTTGTCAAAGCGAGCGAGCTGGCTGACAGATGCGCTCACTTGTATGCAGTTAATTATGAGCTTGGCTCCTCCGTGCTACTCTAGTATTTGAAGATCTTTGGAGCAGTCTAAGTAAACCACCGCCCGCTGTTTCCAAGTCTCCAAATAACGCACGGGAGTTCCTCATAAATAAGTGCGTTCGTACTTGCTGAACCCCGTGTACAATCTAATCAGCAAAATGACTATAAACCATTCACAGAGCTCATTCGGTTTTGAATCGCTAATCAAACATTTAGGTTCATATCAATGGCATTACTGCTATCCGTTTTGCCCGTTGGCTAATGACCTCGAAAACCATTCCATTGTGTTATTAACCGTACTCATATCTACTGCTATTTATTGTTCCCAAACTATCAGGGATAAACTCAGCCAACTCGAATGCGTCAATGGCCACTTTTTACAGAAATCATTAGTTCTATTTAGTTCTTTTTGAAGGGGGAAAACTGCAAGAGAAATTCATGATATCCTTACATGCGTTCTTTTGGTTTCTTTGGTTAGTATCGAGGTGAACTCGCCCTTGACTTGTATAAGAGAATGCGACGCTTTCTTTGCCTTCTCAGGGACTTAGATGTTTTTACCATAGACGATTAAAAAGGATAGCTACAAGCTTGAACGACTTGGCTAAAATCTAAAACTAGCCTTGCTAAAAAACCCTTCGTTGTTGCTTCTGACTTGTAGCTATTCAGCTTGTGACTTGTAGCTATTCAGCTTGTGACTTGTAGCTATTCAGCTTGTGACTTGTAGCTATTCAGCTTGTGAGTTGTAGCTATTCAGCTTGTGACTTGTAGCTATCCAGCTTGTGACTTGTAGCTATTCAGCTTGTGACTTGTAGCTATCCAGCTTGTGAGTTGTAGCTATTCAGCTTGTGACTTGTAGCTATCCAGCTTGTGAGTTGTAGCTATTCAGCTTGTGACTTGTAGCTATTCAGCTTGTGACTTGTAGCTATCCAGCTTGTGACTTGTAGCTATCCAGCTTGTGACTTGTAGCTATCCAGCTTGTGAGTTGTAGCTATCCAGCTTGTGACTTGTAGCTATTCAGCTTGTGAGCTGTAGCTATCCAGCTTGTGAGTTGTAGCTATTCAGCTTGTGAGTTGTAGCTATCCAGCTTGTGAGTTGTAGCTATCCAGCTTGTGACTTGTAGCTATTCAGCTTGTGAGCTGTAGCTATCCAGCTTGTGACTTGTAGCTATCCAGCTTGTGACTTGTAGCTATCCAGCTTGTGAGTTGTAGCTATCCAGCTTGTGACTTGTAGCTATTCAGCTTGTGAGCTGTAGCTATCCAGCTTGTGAGTTGTAGCTATTCAGCTTGTGAGTTGTAGCTATCCAGCTTGTGAGTTGTAGCTATTCAGCTTGTGAGTTGTAGCTATTCAGCTTGTGACTTGTAGCTATTCAGCTTGTGACTTGTAGCTATCCAGCTTGTGACTTGTAGCTATTCAGCTTGTGACTTGTAGCTATTCAGCTTGTGACTTGTAGCTATTCAGCTTGTGACTTGTAGCTATCCAGCTTGTGAGTTGTAGCTATCCAGCTTGTGAGTTGTAGCTATTCAGCTTGTGACTTGTAGCTATTCAGCTTGTGACTTGTAGCTACTCAGCTTGTGACTTGTAGCTATCCAGCTTGTGACTTGTAGCTATTCAGCTTGTGACTTGTAGCTATTCAGCTTGTGACTTGTAGCTATCCAGCTTGTGAGTTGTAGCTATTCAGCTTGTGACTTGTAGCTATTCAGCTTGTGACTTGTAGCTATCCAGCTTGTGACTTGTAGCTATCCAGCTTGTGACTTGTAGCTATCCAGCTTGTGACTTTTAGCTATTCAGCTTGTTGATTTTAGCTTGTAAAATCTATGAAACATCCCCCAAGTAGTAAACAAGAAGTAAGTGCCCCTCATACTCGTAGGTGATTTTCAAGCGATAGACATCTCCAGCGGGAGGGCTGCAGTGCTTTCAACCTCGGTTTCAACACTCTTAGACTCGACGGCAACCCAAGCTAATCAACAAGTTTTTCCAGACTTTCATTATCCAACTAACATGGAAAGCCTAATAGACTATGAAAATTAGGAAAAAAACGCAAGCTTGAATTAGGAGTCTTGAGCAATGTTTTGATGAGAATAATGACATGAATTTCGGCGGAAGCCGCGAACCGCTGGAGAAATTGCTTTGATTGAGTCAAGTCAAGCGTGACGTTTGCCTTTTATCAACATCGTAGTCTGCTGTTGCTGATGGCTGTAATTAAGCATCACGGAGGCCAAAGCCATATTTTATATTATGCATGTTTATAGTATGTACTAGCAATCTAGTGCGGCCCCCCTTCGGGGCGCCCAATAAGAAAGGAGCAAAAATAGTTCATGGAAAACAATAAAAAAACACATTTTCTTAAACACTAATTCCTTCTTCACATTTTAAAAATCACCTTATTCGTGTAAAATTGTCACGGACTAAGATGTTTGCAAAATTAAAAAAATCACTTTTTCTCTAAAATTAACAAACAGTCAACAAAATATCGTTTCCCTAAATAGAAAATATTCCCAAGACAGCAAGCAACCCCCTCCAAAAGTGAACAATCGCAGATAGCAAGCATCCTCTAATGCTCATAGCAAGAATCACCACAGATAGCAAGCATCTGCAGATTAGCAAGCACCCCCCAGATATTATAGAAGCATCCACCCAGATAGCAAGCATTCTGCAGATAGCAAGCACCCCCAGATATTATAGAAGCATTCTGCAGATAGCAAGCACCCCCCAGATATTATAGAAGCATCCACCCAGATAGCAAGCATCCTGCAGATAGCAAGAATCCCTAAATAGCAAGCATCCTGCAGATAGCAAGAATCCCTGAATAGCAAGCATCCCTGGATAGAAAGAATCCCATGCATGTAGCCAGTACCCCCTCTCCCAAATAGCAAGTATCCCCCCTCGAGAGCAAGCATCCACGAGACAGCAAGTAGCTAGTGCAAATGTTACTTCCGCTAATGCAATAATCGCTTTCTCAGATTGTGCAACAATCCACGTCTCAGCGAGCGCAATAATCTCTTTTTTAGACAGCGCAGTAATCAGCTTCTCAGCTAGTGCAATAATCCTTGGTTTATTAATAGCAATAATCCTTGATTAATCAAGTGCAATAATCCTTGGTTTATCAAGTGCAATAATCCTTGGTTTATCAAGTGCAGTAATCTTTGGCTTATAAAGTGCAATAATCCTTGGTTTATCAAGTGCAATAATCCTTTGTTTATCAAGTGCAATAATCCTTGGTTTATCAAGTGCAATAATCCTTGGTTTATCAAGTGTAATAATCCTTGGTTTATCAAGTGCAATAATCCTTGGTTTGCCAAGAGCAATAATCCTTAGTTTATCGAGTGCAGTAATCCTTAGTTTTCCAAGTGCAGTAATCCTTGGTTTATTAAGAGCAATAATCCTTGGCTTATCGAGTGCAGTAATCCTTGGTTTGCCAAGAGCAATAATCCTTGGTTTATCAAGTGCAATAATCCTTGGTTTATCAAGTGCAATAATCCTTGGTTTATCAAGTGCAATAATCCTTGGTTTATCAGATGCAATAATCCTTGGCTTATCAACTGCAATAATCCTTGGTTTATCAAGTGCAATAATCCTTGGCTTATCAAGTGCAATAATCCTTGGTTTATCAAGTGCAATAATCCTTGGTTTATCAAGCGCAGTAATCTTTGGCCTATCAAGTGCAATAATCCTTTGTTTATCAAGTGCAATAATCCTTGGTTTATCAAGTGCAATAATCTTTGGTTTATCAGATGCAATAATCCTTGGCTTATCAACTGCAATAATCATTGGTTTATCAAGTGCAATAATCCTTGGCTTATCAAGTGCAATAATCCTTGGTTTATCAAGTGCAATAATCCTTGGTTTATCAAGCGCAGTAATCCTTGGCCTATCAAGTGCAATAATCCTTGGTTTATCAAGTGCAATAGTCTTTGGTTTATCGAGTGCAGTAATCCTTAGTTTTCCAAGTGCAGTAATCCTTGGTTTATTAAGAGCAATAATCCTTGGTTTATCGAGTGGAGTAGTCCTTGGTTTATTAATATCAATAATCCTTGAATAATCCAGTGCATTAATCCTTGGCTTATCAAGTGCAACATTCTTTACTTTCAAGTGCAATAATCCATGGCTTATCAAGTGCAATAATCCATGGCTTATCAAGTGCAATAATCCTTGGCTTATCAAGTGCAATAATCCTTGGTTTATCAAGTGCAATAATCCTTTGTTTATCAAGTGCAATAATCCTTTGTTTATCAAGTGCAATAATCCTTTGTTTATCAAGTGCAATAATCCTTGGTTTATCAAGCGCAGTAATCCTTGGCTTATCAAGTGCAATAATCCTTGGTTTATCAAGTGCAATAATCCTTGGTTTATCAAGCGCAGTAATCTTTGGCCTATCAAGTGCAATAATCCTTGGTTTATCAAGTGCAGTAATCCTTGGCCTATCAAGTGCAATATTCCTTGGTTTATCAAGTGCAATAGTCCTTGGTTTATCGAGTGCAGTAATCCTTGGTTTTCCAAGTGCAATAATCCTTGGCTTCTTGAGTGCAGTAATCCTTGGTTTGCCAAGAGCAATAGTCCTTGGTTTATCGAGTGCAGTAATCCTTGGTTTTCCAAGTGCAGTAATCCTTGGTTTATTAATAGCAATAATCCTTGGCTTCTTGAGTGCAGTAATCCTTGGTTTGCCAAGAGCAATAGTCCTTGGTTTATCGAGTGCAGTAATCCTTGGTTTTCCAAGTGCAATAATCCTTGGCTTCCTGAGTGCAGTAATCCTTGGTTTGCCAA
The DNA here is from genome assembly GCA_002269645.1 of Macrostomum lignano. Taxonomy (NCBI): domain Eukaryota; kingdom Metazoa; phylum Platyhelminthes; family Macrostomidae; genus Macrostomum; species Macrostomum lignano. Next base: position 273,831 of record NIVC01000245.1, read on the forward strand.
GAGCAATAGTCCTTGGTTTATCGAGTGCAGTAATCCTTGGTTTTCCAAGTGCAGTAATCCTTGGTTTATTAATAGCAATAATCCTTGGCTTCTTGAGTGCAGTAATCCTTGGTTTGCCAAGAGCAATAGTCCTTGGTTTATCGAGTGCAGTAGTCCTTGGTTTATTAATAGCAATAATCCTTGGCTTATCGAGTGCAGTAATCTAAGTGTTTTTATTTAGTCCTTTAATAAAACCTTTTAATAAAATAATTTACACTACTACTTTTAAACTACTTAGATTCGAACCTAGGTCGCTGCATTAGCAGTCTGGTCTGTTCAGCTCTAGGCTAGCTCTCATCGAAGTTATCAGTGATGTTGTACCACTTATATAATTCAACACTCACACCAAGTCAGGTAGAGTAAAAAGTCTCACGAAGCAGTTATGACATAATCAATTTCTTAGGCAAGTCAGTACCAGTGTCTATGAAAGTTTACAATATGGTTACGTAATATAAATTCAGTACTGCGCTATGCTTTCACACTCAAAGCTGTGACGCAATTCAATTGAGTGTCAAATTCAGCCAGTACACAGACGATAAATAAAGTGTATTGTGATGCAATCTATTTCAGAATCAGAATTCAACCAGTCAGTTTTTCTGCTAGCATTCTTACGATGCATTTCAAGTCGAAAGAGCTGCTTGACCTTTGCAAAAAAGCATGTTTTTCGAATATTTAATCCCTTTAGCATCAAGCAATTTCTTAGCCACGATGCATGTACTGTCACGGGAAAATTTCTGATCGAACAGTGCAAGTTCGAAGAAAATCGGTTGAGCCGTTTTTGCTAAAATCGATCACACACACACACATACACACACACACATACCGACAGACCATTTTTAGTATATGGACGAGGCCAACTCCTCCGATGGAGGAGAAAGGGGAAGAACTCCCATCACCGGAATTCCATTCCCTGAACTCCATCAGCTGAATCCCAAGACCCGAATCCCATTATCTAACTGTTCTCCAAATCCATCAAAATCCTCTCTGTGAAACTGAACACGATCGAAATCCTCTCCGCGAAACAGAAATCCTCTCCGTGAAACTGGACTCAATCGAAAGTTTCTCCGTCAAACAACTAAACTCTCAGGATTCAGTGGTTAGGGTTAGGGTTAGGGTTGGAGCTGCACAGAGCTGCGTGTTGAAAAGGTCCGATAAAAAATGAGATAATTGAATCAAAAGATTGCGCAATTTACGCTCGTATTTCTAAGTCAGTCAGTATCAGTCTCAGTTAAAGTTAACGAAAATATTGCGCAATCTAAATCAACCCTCCATCCAATACACAGCGACCGACCCCCTTCCAATACGCAGTGGCAATTAGAAATTGAACCCCCCCCCCAACTGTTGGGGGTCAGTCGAACACCATTGAACTCCTAAAATGAGTACAATCTTTGCAATAAGTTAAAAGTATGGAAATAGTTTTTCCAATGCAGAGCATTTAGTTTTCATATTTAAAGCAAACAATTTATATCCCCGAACTCAGCGTTGCAAGTTCTTTCCAGCAATATAAGTCTCTCCTCTCAAAGTTAAAAACTCCAGCAACAGTCTGAGTTTGAAATTTGCCGATTTATAGCATTGCAATATTGAGTGTACGTTCATACGTTCACTGCCTGCTAAAGAGGCCCGCAAGTTTATTCATTGAATTTCACTGTCTAACCAATGCACAGGGCAGTCAATTGAAAGGCGCTGATAATAAAACCAATTTAATCTCAGCACAATAGCCATATAATTGCGCTTACTTACCCACCACCCCACGAAATACACACAGTTCAATTTTTCAGCCGGGGTCCGCTTGTACACACGCTGCCACTGAGAACGCGACCAACCCCCACTGGCGAGAAAATACACTACAGAGATAGGAGAAAGTTGTGGCGCAATCGCTCAAAATCATGCAAATTTTCGGCTCCGAGCAGAAAAAGTGTCCAGAGAAGGTTAGGAAATCAGTTTTCTGCTTTTTTAGGGATCTTAAAATGTGAAAATAAAAAATTGAAATAGCCCACTGCAGTCCCCGGAAAATTTGCAGTTTCCCCATATAAGTTTCAACGCTGACTTGCAAGTATTCTAGGAGGAGTTATGCAACACACAAACAAACAGACAAACAAACAAACAATCATCGCACCAGTTTTAGTATTAACGAGGCCAACTCCTCCTTCGGAGAAGAAAGGGGAAGAACTCCAATCAGCGGAATTCCATTCCCTGAACTCCATCAGCGGAATCCCATTTTCCAACACCTCTCCGCGCAACAGAAATCGTCTCCGTGAAACTGAACACCATCGAAATATTCTCCGCGAAATAGAAATCCTCTCCGTGAAACTGGACTAAATCGAAATTTCTACGTCAAACAGCCCAGCTCTCAGAATTCATTGGTTAAGGTTAGGGTTAGGGTTAGAGCTACACACAGCTGCGTGTTGAAAGACGCCGTAAAAACATTGAACCAATTAAATTGCGCAACTTATTTCTCAGGCAGTCAGTATCAGCCTCAGTTAAAGTTAACAAAAAGATTGCGCAATCTAAATCAACCCTCAAATACACAGCAACCGACCCCCCTTCCAATACGCAGTGCAGCTAGAAATTGAACCCCCCCCACCAACTATTGGGGGTCGGTCGAACCCCCATTGAACTCCAAAATGAGCACAATCTTTGCAGAAAGCTAAAAGTATGAAAATCTTTTCTTGAATGCTGTGAATTTAATTTTCATATTTAAAGCAAAAAACTTATATCCCCGAACTCATTGCAGCAAGATCTTTCCAGCAATATAAGTCTCTCCTCTCTAAGTTCAAAACTCGAGCAACAGTTAGTGTTTGAAACTTTCTGATTTTAAGCATTGAAATATCGAGTGTACGTTCACTGCCTGCTAAAGATGCTCGCAAGTTTATGCATTAAAATGCACTGAATTTCACTGTGCAAAAAATACACAGGGCTTCCTGTTAAAAAACAGAACACAAATAGTTGCGCAATTGTCTATAAAGTCAGTCAGTGAGCCAGGGTTCAAGTGTACACACGCAGCCACTGAGAACGCGACCATCCCCCACTTGAGAGAAAATACACTGCCAAGATAGAAAAATTTTATGGCGCAATCACTAAAATTTATGCAAATTTTCAGCTCCAAGCAGAAAGAGGGGACAATTAAGATTATCAAAGGTCAAGACCGCCATTTTCTGCTTTTTTAGGGATCTTAAAAATTGAAAATGAAAGATTAAAATAGCCTAAAGCCATCCTCGGAAAATTTGCAGTTTTCCCATATAAGTTTCAACGCTGAGTTGCACGTAGTCTAGGAGGAGATATCCTACAAACAAACAGACAAACAAACAAACAAACAACGCACCAACTTTAGTATTAAGACGAGGCCAACTCCTCCTTCGGAGAAGAAAGGGGAAGAACTCCAATCAGCGGAATTCCATTCCCTGAACTCCATCAGCGGAATCCCATTTTCCAACACCTCTCCGCGCAACAGAAATCGTCTCCGTGAAAGTGAACACTATCGAAATCCTCTCCGTGAAACTGGACTAAATCGAAATTTCTACGTCAAACAGCCCAGCTCTCAGAATTCATTGGTTAAGGTTAGGGTTAGGGTTAGAGCTACACACAGCTGCGTGTTGAAAGACGCCGTAAAAACATTGAACCAATTAAATTGCGCAACTTATTTCTCAGGCAGTCAGTATCAGCCTCAGTTAAAGTTAACAAAAAGATTGCGCAATCTAAATCAACCCTCAAATACACAGCAACCGACCCCCTTCCAATACGCAGTGCAGCTAGAAATTGAACCCCCCCCCACCAACTATTGGGGGGTCGGTCGAACCCCCATTGAACTCCAAAATGAGCACAATCTTTGCAGAAAGCTAAAAGTATGAAAATCTTTTCTTGAATGCTGTGAATTTAATTTTCATATTTAAAGCAAAAAACTTATATCCCCGAACTCATTGCAGCAAGATCTTTCCAGCAATATAAGTCTCTCCTCTCTAAGTTCAAAACTCGAGCAACAGTTAGTGTTTGAAACTTTCTGATTTTAAGCATTGAAATATCGAGTGTACGTTCACTGCCTGCTAAAGATGCTCGCAAGTTTATGCATTAAAATGCACTGAATTTCACTGTGCAAAAAATACACAGGGCTTCCTGTTAAAAAACAGAACACAAATAGTTGCGCAATTGTCTATAAAGTCAGTCAGTGAGCCAGGGTTCAAGTGTACACACGCAGCCACTGAGAACGCGACCATCCCCCCACTTGAGAGAAAATACACTGCCAAGATAGAAAAATTTTATGGCGCAATCACTAAAATTTATGCAAATTTTCAGCTCCAAGCAGAAAGAGGGGACAATTAAGATTATCAAAGGTCAAGACCGCCATTTTCTGCTTTTTTAGGGATCTTAAAAATTGAAAATGAAAGATTAAAATAGCCTAAAGCCATCCTCGGAAAATTTGCAGTTTTCCCATATAAGTTTCAACGCTGAGTTGCACGTAGTCTAGGAGGAGATATCCTACAAACAAACAGACAAACAAACAAACAAACAACGCACCAACTTTAGTATTAAGACGAGGCCAACTCCTCCTTCGGAGAAGAAAGGGGAAGAACTCCAATCAGCGGAATTCCATTCCCTGAACTCCATCAGCGGAATCCCATTTTCCAACACCTCTCCGCGCAACAGAAATCGTCTCCGTGAAAGTGAACACTATCGAAATCCTCTCCGTGAAACTGGACTAAATCGAAATTTCTACGTCAAACAGCCCAGCTCTCAGAATTCATTGGTTAAGGTTAGGGTTAGGGTTAGAGCTACACACAGCTGCGTGTTGAAAGACGCCGTAAAAACATTGAACCAATTAAATTGCGCAACTTATTTCTCAGGCAGTCAGTATCAGCCTCAGTTAAAGTTAACAAAAAGATTGCGCAATCTAAATCAACCCTCAAATACACAGCAACCGACCCCCCTTCCAATACGCAGTGCAGCTAGAAATTGAACCCCCCCCTCACCAACTATTGGGGGGTCGGTCGAACCCCCATTGAACTCCAAAATGAGAACAATCTTTGCAGAAAGCTAAAAGTATGAAAATCTTTTCTTGAATGCTGTGAATTTAATTTTCATATTTAAAGCAAAAAACTTATATCCCCGAACTCATTGCAGCAAGATCTTTCCAGCAATATAAGTCTCTCCTCTCTAAGTTCAAAACTCGAGCAACAGTTAGTGTTTGAAACTTTCTGATTTTAAGCATTGAAATATCGAGTGTACGTTCACTGGCTGCAACAGTGAATTGCAATTGTCTATACAGTCAGCCCGTGCGCCAAGGTCCAAGTGCACACGAAATGATTGCGCAATCTAAATCAACCCTCCAATACACAGCGACTGACCCCCTTCCGCAGTGGCAATTAAAAGTTGAACCGCCCCCCCTCCCACCAACTGTTGGGGGTTGGTCGAACCCCATTGAACCCCAAAATGAGTACAATCTTTCCAGAAAGTAAAAAGTATGGAAGTTGTTTTCGATCGCTGTGTTTTTTCTTTTCACATTTAAAACAAACAACTTATATCCCCGAACTCAGTGTTGCAAGATCTTTCCAGCAATATAAGTCTATTCTTTTAAAGTTTAGAACTCGAGCAACAGTTAGCGTTTGAAATGTCCCGATTTAAAGCATTGAAGTATCGAGTGTACGTTCACCTGCCTGCTAAAAAGGCTCGCATGTTGATGCATTGAATTTCAGTGTGCAAAAAATACACCGGGCTGCCTAATTGAAAATCAGAGCACGTATCGTTGCGCAATTGTCTATACAGTCAGCCCGTGCGCCAAGGTCCAAGTGTACACACGCCGCCACTGAGAACGCGAGCACCCCCACTGGAGAGAAAATACACTGCAGAGATAGGAGAAAGTTATGGCGCAATCGCTCAAAATTCATGCAAATTTTTAGCTCCAAGCAGAAAGAGGGGACAAATAAGATTATCAAAGGTCAAGATTGCAGTTTTTTGCTTTTTTCGGGATCTTAAAATGTAAAAATAAAAAATTGAAATAGCCCACTGCCATCCTCGGAAAATTTGCAGTTTTCCCATATAAGTTTCGACGCTGACTTGCAAGTCGTCTAGGAGGAGATATGTATCACACAGACAAACAACGCACCAGTTTTAGTATTAAGAAGATTTTACTGCTGAGGAAGTATGCTTTTCTTGTAGACTTTGCTCAAAGTGGACACTCTCAATCTCCAAGCGGACACTCTCAATCTCCAAGCGGACACTCTCAATCTCAAATTGGACACTCCCGATCTCAAAGCGGACACTCTCAATCTCAAATTGGACAATCTCAATCTCAAAGTGGACACTCTCAATCTCTAAGTAGACAGACACTCTCAATCTCAAAGTGGACAATCTCAATCTCAAAGTGGAGACTCTCAATCTCCAAGCGGACACTCTCAATCTTAAAGTGGACACTCCCGATCTCAAAGCGGACACTCTCAATCTCAAATTGGACAATCTCAATCTCAAAGTGGACACTCTCAATTCTCAAAGTGGACACTCTCAATCTCTAAGTAGACAGACACTCTCAATCTCAAAGTGGACAATCTCAATCTCAAAGTGGAGAATCTCAATCTCCAAGTGGACACTCTCAATATCTAAGTGGATACTCACAATCTCAAATTGGACAGCTTTATACCTCGAAGTGGATTCCCTGCAAGAAAGTCACACTAGTTAAACAAGTTCCAATTTTAGTATGAATATAAAAGTACCAATCATAATGGCTGGTCAGCGATCCGTTGAACTTAAACTAAAAAATCAATATATCTTTCTCATTAAAAATGGCTCAACTTACAACTAAACGAAAAGTTATAATAAAACTATTTAAATGCAACATGAGAGTGCAACATTGTGTGCAATTAAAGAAATTTACATTATTGCTCATTCTAAGCAACTAATGGGTTCTAATTAGTTTTACCTGTGTTAGTGCTGAAAATGTACTTTTCAGCTTTACGGTAATGTGAAATGTTTGCCGAACAAGAACGTGACACAGCTGGAAAAATATGAAAAATTTATCCAACAAGCTTACACGTTAAAAGCTTAAATTGCACTTAGTTTCTGATCTTGATTCAAGAGCATGTCACTCGTTTGCTAGTCTGTCAATATTGATTTAACTAATTGATTGATTGATTCTTTATCATTAGGCCTGTACACTTCACTGTGCCTTGGGGGTTGGCCCTCAAGGCCGTTAATTGCACGAGCAGAGCCAAGCCGAGATTCCAATTTAGCCTCAAATCAATGTAACTGCCTGGGCCACTGACCACTGGGCTACCCCCATGACTGATGATTCACTCTAATATAACTGACTCGGCGAACCCCAAGGCACAGACAGTGCCTGATGATTGGAAAGTCAAAGGTCCCCTGTACACCCTGTGTGAGCGTGTGCGTGAGTGCGTGATTGTGTACAGTATTGGCGCGCTTGCATGTTCTCAGTAGTCAGATGAATGGGCAGAATTGCCGTCAGCACCGGTTGAAGGACAATGTCCCCAAGTAACCAGTCGTTTTGACAATATATTCACCTATTTTCACTTAATTAGAATTCACTCTAATCTTATTAAGATTCACTAAAGCGTTCTTTTAGCTTTACTTGTTCTTTCTATATACATCTTCTTTCCTAATTTCTTGTCTAATCCTTCGAGAAGTGTTTGTATTTCTCGAACTCCAACTTTTCCGCCTCGTCGCAGATACCCCAGATCAGCTACGCATCGACGAGTCCAGAGCTGAGCGACGTCAATCGGTTTGACTATTTCTTCCGGGTTGTGCCGTCGGACATCGACCAGGCTAAGGCGATGGCCGCCATCGTGCGCCGCATGGGCTGGGACTATGTGGCCGCCCTGCACGACGGCGGCACCTACGGAGAGCGCGGCATTCAAGAGTTTAAAACGCACGCGTCAAATCAAGGTGGGCGGCTGTGGGTTAATCTGTGCCGCGAGTAATTAATATGTTAATTGGATAGTAAAGATAGGAGTTACCTGTCTGTTAGACACAGATAAGTCACTTGTAGGAAGTCACCTGTTAGACACAGAGGAGTCACCTGTTAGACACAGAGGAGTCACCTGTTAAACACAAAGGAGTCACCTTTTAGACACAGAGGAGTCACCTGTTAAACACAAAGGAGTCACCTGTTAGATACAGAGGAGTCACCTGTAAAACACAAAGGAGTCACCTGTTAGACACATAGCAGTCACCTGTTAGACACAGATGAGTCACCTGTTAGATACAGAGGAGTCACCTGTTAGATACAGAGGAGTCACCTATTGGAGACAGAGGAGTCACCTGTTAGACACAGAGGAGTCACCTGTTAGATACAGAGGAGTCACCTGTTAGATACAGAGGAGTCACCTGTTAGATACAGAGGAGTCACCTATTGGAGACAGAGGAGTCACCTGTTAGACACAGAGGAGTCACCTGTTAGACACAGACGAGTCACCTGTTGGACATTTCCCTAGCAAAGCAAAGGCTTGATCTCTTCTCTACGGCTCGTGGTTGTGATTAAAAGTCATCAAATAATGCTTGGCTTTTAGCCTCATCCAGAAGGAAAATCTTCTGGATTAGCCTAATCCACCTGCCTTTGTTGGAAGGCCTTTTTGTCAGCTTTTTTTATACCCACTGTTTAAGAAATAAGTGCATTTTTATGAAAGTTTGCGTTAGCCCAATTTAACCTCAGGTTATAATGCACTAGCGGCAAATAAGTTTGTCATTCTACAAAGAAGAAATTCGTCAACAAAGCCAAAAAGGACAAAGAAGACGGGAGGCAGAGTTTGAGGGCACACAGGATTTTAAAAGACGATCTAATCTGGACAAACTGAAGTAGTGGATAGATCACTCATTCCAACCCAATTTTGTGGATGAACTAGCCACTCTTTTCAGCATAATCTAGTCCCTCCGATGTACTCGGATGTACAAAATCTAGTCACTTGGATGTACACAATCTAGTCACTCGGATGTACACAATCTAGTCACTCGGATGTACACAATCTAGTCATTCGGACGTACACAATCTAGTCACTCCGATGTACAGACTACATTTATTTTCACTTCAATTCAAACAATGCAGTCGCTTCAATTTACGAAATCTACTTACTCTGATCCACACAATATGATTCCCTATCCACCCTTGTCTACCTTGTCTAGTCATGTAGTCACTCTGATCATCTTATTCTAGTCACACCTAGACTAGAATGAGAATCTATACTCTAAAGAAACTTTTATTTGCTCAAATCCAACCATTCGTTCCATTCTTTTTTGCCCAGGCGTGTGCATCAGCAAAGTTCTGATCATTCCTCGTAATCCGAAAAACGGCAGCCTCAATCTGATAGTCGAAAGCTTGTTGAACTTGCCGAAGTCTCGCGTTGTGGTCGCATTCTGCCAGTCTGAGTCGCTTCGCTCACTGTTCCGTCTGTTAAACCAGCAACAACAGCTGCAGAGTGGACTTACTCAGCAAAACAGACTGTTCTGGGTGGCCAGCGACGGCTGGGGCCGGAAAACCGACCATCTGGTTGGCAATGAGGCCATGTTTGAGGGAGCGATCAGTCTGCTACCTGAAAGACGAGTAGTTGACGGTGAGCCATGGCTGGGTTAGTTAGTTAGTTAGTTAGTTAGTTAGTTAGTTAGTTAGTTAGTTAGTAAGTTAGTTAGTTAGTTAGTTAGTTAGTTAGTTAGTTAGTTAGTTAGTTAGTTAGTTAGTTAGTTAGTTAGTTAGTTAGTTAGTTAGTTAGTTAGTTAGTTAGTTAGTTAGTTAGTTAGTTAGTTAGTTAGTTAGTTAGTTAGTTAGTTAGTTAGTTAGTTAGTTAGTTAGTTAGTTAGTTAGTTAGTTAGTTAGTTAGTTAGTTAGTTAGTTAGTTAGTTAGTTAGTTAGTTAGTTAGTTAGTTAGTTAGTTAGTTAGTTAGTTAGTTAGTTAGTTAGTTAGTTAGTTAGTTAGTTAGTTAGTTAGTTAGTTAGTTAGTTAGTTAGTTAGTTAGTTAGTTAGTTAGTTAGTTAGTTAGTTAGTTAGTTAGTTAGTTAGTTAGTTTAGTTAGTTAGTTAGTTAGTTAGTTAGTTAGTTATTTAGTTAGTCAGTTAGTTAGTTAGTTAGTTAGTTAGTTAGTTAGTTAGTTAGTTAGTTAGTTAGTTAGTTAGTTAGTTAGTTAGTTAGTTAGTTAGTTAGTTAGTTAGTTAGTTAGTTAGTTAGTTAGTTAGTTAGTTAGTTAGTTAGTTAGTTAGTTAGTTAGTTAGTTAGTTAGTTAGTTAGTTAGTTAGTTAGTTAGTTAGTTAGTTAGTTAGTTAGTTAGTTAGTTAGTTAGTTAGTTAGTTAGTTAGTTAGTTAGTTAGTTAGTTAGTTAGTTAGTTAGTTAGTTAGTTAGTTAGTTAGTTAGTTAGTTAGTTAGTTAGTTAGTTGGTTAGTTATTTAGTTGGTTAGTTAGTTAGTTAGTTAGTTAGTTAGTTAGTTAGTTAGTTAGTTAGTTAGTTAGTTAGTTAGTTAGTTAGTTAGTTAGTTAGTTAGTTAGTTAGTTAGTTTGTTTGTTTGTTTGTTTGTCGGTCAGTTTTTATGTGCAACTGTATCGAACAGGTTTCGACGCGTACTTCAAAAGTCTAACCCTCGAGCATCGGCGACTCAACCCGTGGTGGTCCGAGTTCTGGGCGACTCATTTTCAGTGCAGGCTGGGGCCCTACAACCCAGCTGCATCTAAAGATTGCACAGGTAAGCTAATCTATTTGCTCAAAATAATTAGATCCGGTAATCGATACTCTTTATCTGCAGTCAATTTTAGGTATGAATATTAAACTTGATACAATTCCCAGTTATCCGTGAGCCGAGCTTTGACGTCTTTTCGTCGTTTTCTTTGCTACAGAGAAGCGGTTAAAATTTTGGAGAATAACCGCTACATTTTTGAGACCCGTTTGGAATCAATGCGGATTTACCTTGTGTCAGTTTATTTTTAATTGCAAGATGCATCCTGTTTTGCTGAAGAATAGTCGATAAGGAAGAGAATGAGAGACTCAAAGACGAAGGCTATGAGTATCCTACTTAGATGGCATGGGCCGATTGACTAATCTTGACGAAGCGATAAGATTCTACCAGCTTCCTGCCGATGACACCGATGGTCGGCCATCTGCCTGGCCTATTGCAGATTCATTAATTAGATGACTTTCTGTCTTCTACAAATAAAACTTGTACTCGACTTTTCTCATTTGAAGTTAGTGCCTTGATGACGTCAATAGAATAGGACTTTTAACTGAATTCTTGAAGCTTGCACATGTACGCTCGTATGAGTACTGTATCTGATTTAGCGATCGTCAAGACCAATTTGCAACTGCGAATTCCAAGTCGCTTTGAATTCATTTTTGATCATTTTTAAATACATCAAAACATGCATCTGCACCACCAACCTCCGAACCCCACTCATTAATTTTAAAACTGCACTCAATAACCTCGAAACATCTGTAACCAATCTCGAAACCTTCGTCAAAACCTCAAAAACGCCATAATGAACTTCAAAACCTGCATCACCAACTTTGAAACCTGCATCACCAACTTTGAAACCTGCATCACCAACTTCGAAACCTGCATCACCAACTTCGAAACCTGCACAAATGTCGAAACCTCCGTCAGTAAATCTCGAATAAACCAAATCCGCAGGTCGGGAGAGAATCGGAGTCAACAGTCGATACGAGCAGGAGGGCCTCGTCCCAATGGTTTTGGACGCTGTCCAGGCAATGTCGCGGGCCATTGAAGACATGCACAATAGCCTGTGCAAAAACGTGACCCTAAGCAAATGTCGATGGCTCAATTCCACCATAAATGGTACTCAACTTCGCGACTTCATCAGATCCGTGAACTTCAGTGGTACGTCGGGAAATCCAGTCAGATTCAACATGTTTGGCGATCGCGAGTCGCAGTACGAAGTATTTCAATACCAACGGATTCGGAGCGGTGCCGAGGGATCTTCTGGCGGTTTTCGCTACGTGAAAATTGGAATTTGGAATAACCAGTTGGAGCTGGTGAATTCCAGCATTCGATGGGGCACGAAAAACGAAGCTGTGCCTAGATCCGTGTGCTCTGAGCCATGCCACTACGGCTACAGAACTGTGGTGCTGAACAAGGAGGCAGCCACATGCTGCTGGGATTGCGTTGCCTGCGACAAATACCAGGTTTGAATTGATTTAATTACCCATTGTGACATGATTCCTGACTCCTGCGCAAAAGAACATGCGGCTTGTCGTGCGATTCGCGCCCATTAGGGTCAGTCAACCATCTGAGAGGCACAGAATATGTACACTTACTCTCGATGAGAAATCAGGGCCTCTGTACATCTACATCCTGCTTGAACGTGTGCCTGTGGTTTTGCTCAACTTCTACTCGTAGGAGCTTATTTTGCAGGGGAGCATAGCTACACACCGAAATGTGCATACCGCGTGTCTTAAGGCTCGTTGACGTCATCATCAAATACGCTACAAGCTTTCGTACAAACCGTGTGATCACGTAAATCCCGGCCTTGTTTGATGGAAGCATGAACAAACCTTTAAGACAATCAGCCCTTTAAAAGTTCTAATCGTACAGGAAAACAAGCCAACTGAAGTACATTATATAGTGGCACCGCCATTTAACCATTTAACTATAAATGATTAGGACCTGTTGCGTAGAACCACGCGACAAACAACACTAATTCCCTCCTAATTAACCAGGTGGTAATCAACAGCAGCCTGTGCTCGGACTGTCAGCCGGGCTATGTACCCAATCGATTTTACAACGCCTGTCAGGAGCTGCCGGTGGACACAATCAGGCTCACCAGCGTGTGGGCCGTCCTGCCCATGGGCTTCAGCCTGGTCGGTCTGGCCTGGACCGCCTTCGTTCTAACCGTGTTCATCCGCTATAACCAGACGCCACTGATTCGAGCATCCGGTCGGGAGCTCTGCTACGTGATGCTGGCTGGCATATTGATGTCCTACTGCATGACCTTCATCATGCTGGCCCCGCCAACTCCATTCACCTGCGGTGTGTTGCGAATTTTCAACGGGCTCAGCTTGAGCATTGTCTACTCGGCAATCTTCACCAAGACTAATCGGTTGAGTCGAATATTTAATCGTGGCATTAAATCGTTGATGAAGAAGCCATCTTACACTAGTCCGAAGTCGCAGCTGATCCTCTGCTCCTGTCTGGTGTCCGTGCAAGTGATCGGGGACATCACCTGGCTGGGCATGGATCTGCCCAAGACCAAGTTCGACTATCCCGATCGAGACCACAAGGTGTTGCGCTGCGCAGTTGACGACGTTGCAATTGTGGTGTCGCTGCTGTACAACATGATTCTGATTGTCCTCTGCACCCTCTACGCCTTTAAAACGCGAAACATACCAGAGAATTTCAACGAAGCCAAGTACATCGCTTTTACAATGTACTCAACGTGCATTGTGTGGCTAGCTTTCATTGCTATCTACTTTGGCTCGCTGAGGAACTTTCGGGTTAGTTTCTTGCATAATTAACTACTTGTACTAGTAGTAAGAGATTTTTTCGTTCTAATTGATAGATAGGCATGAATTCCTAGTAAATTAAGACTATCTATTCGAAAATCAACAAAATTAAGCACCCACCATTCAGCATCAAGCACCCAACATTCAGCATCAACCACCCACCATTCAGCATCAACCACCCACCATTCAGCATCAACCACCCACCATTCAGCATCAGCCATTCACCATTCAGCATCAACCACCCACCATGCAGCACCAACCACCCACCATGCAGCACCAACCACCCACCATGCAGCACCAACCACCCATCATGCAGCACCCACCACCCACCATGCAGCACCAACCACCCACCATGCAGCACTCACCACCCACCATGCAGCACCCACCACCCACCATTCAGCATCAGCCATTCACCATTCAGCACCAACCACCCATCATGCAGCACCCACCACCCACCATGCAGCACCAACCACCCACCATGCAGCACCAACCACCCATCATGCAGCACCCACCACCCACCATGCAGCACCAACCACCCACCATGCAGCACTCACCACCCACCATGCAGCACCCACCACCCACCATTCAGCATCAGCCATTCACCATTCAGCACCAACCACCCATCATGCAGCACCCACCACCCACCATGCAGCACCAACCACCCACCATGCAGCACCCACCACCCACCATGCAGCACTAAACACCCATCATTCGGCATCAAGCACCCACCATTCAGCATCAGCCATTCACCATTCAGCATCAATTCCCCTTAACCCGCAGATCAAGCTGACCTCCCTGTGCATGTGCATCAGCATCAGCGCAAGCGTCACCCTCTGCTGCATGTTCGCGCCCAAGATCTACATCGTGCTGTTTCAACCGCATAAAAATGTTCGACGCACGAATTCAACAGTTGGAGCCGGCGCAGTCAGCGGCGGTTGCGGACCATGCGGAGGAGGCGGCGGAGGAGCTCGAGAACTTTTCTCCTCGCCATCGACGAGGCAACCGTTAATTCGACGAGCAACCTCGGTGCCGCCGGAGCTGACCTCTCCGTCGCCATCGCCGCGCCTGTCGAAATTTTCTCTCGCCGATAACGCAAAATCGGATGAAGTGACGACAACCAGCGCGGCTAATGGCGAGTGTCGTCAACAGGTTCTGTGTCACGTGACTGTTGAAGCAACCGAGTACGCAAATCGAGGCGGAGTGCGCTGGTTCCTAGATGGTCCCGAGCCGACAGAACGTCATTCAAGGGCAACTAAACAGCAGTGTTAGTTTTGCGTTTGCTTTTCTTTGTCTGATGATTTGCAAGAAAATTTACTCGCGATTCGTCTGGGTACTTTTAGGATTGTGGGTTGTGAATGGTAAAAGGTAGATGGTAGACGGTAGTTGGTAGACGGTAGATGGTAGACGGTAGATGATAGATGCTAGATTGTAGACGGTAGAAGGTAGATGGTAGACGGTAGTTGGTAGACGGTAGATGGTAGACGGTACATGATAGATGCTAGATTGTAGACGGTAGAAGGTAGATGGTAGACGGTAGATAGTAGACGGTAGACGGTAGATGGTAGACGGGTAGACGGTAGACAGTAGATGTTAGACGGTAAACGGTGCATGACTCTTAGAGAATAAGGATCATTTGACACCCCTACGCGCCACAACGTATTACTGAATACCTCAATGAAACATTTCATTTTACCTCCACAGGCGTCGCGGTTTTAATCGCAAACGCACCGGCTGACCCGGAACTGAACAACAGTTCACCAACATCGCCGCAGCCTGCGTCAAGGTCACCAGCAGCGCGTGAACACGCGACAGCGGTGGCGGCAACGGCGCCCGCATCGGAAGAAAATGGCATCAAGGAGCCGCCAGTCTGGCTGACCGTCGAGCAGTTAAACCGGCTGGAGAAGGCGCGCAAATCGGCGCCGAGTCAGCCGTGCAGCAGCTGCGGATGCGAGGACCACCAGGCTGAGGACTGCCAACTGCCCGGGGAGATATTCGCCAACCCCAACGTCAGGGAGACGGCGCTCTGAGTCGGACTAAAGAGACCTAAAAATGCGGAAGCATCCTCTGAGATGTTCATCTTCTGCATGCAATAAAGACGTGCGCTCGTACTTGTTTGTTGTCTTCCAGCGTTGTCGTACGGTACTGAAATGTAGATAAATATATGTGACAGGCTGGTATTATACTGATCGCTTCTCTGCCCGTCTGTTCCGGCATCTGTAATACTAAACAGTTTATGACTTGCTTTGTTTTGTCTGATTGTCTGTCTGTTTGTCTCGGTATTTCTCTGTCTGTCTGTCTGTCTGTTCTGTCTGGTTGTCTGTCCGTCATCTGTCTTAGAATCGTCTGACTGCTTGTTGTGAGCATCGAAATATGCCCCAAATCAAGATTCGATCTCGCGAGAGCGATTTCGCACTTTACGAGTATATAAGAATTTTTTTCATTCTTTTTAACTACTTGTAGTTAGTAGTTAGCTCCCGTGCCTCTTATTCACTCTTTCACCTTTTTTCATTCATTCGCTCTCACAATCAGTTTGTCGAACGGTCACAAAGGCGGTGCTTTTTCTTTGCAGTGCTGAGACAGCATAAACTAATTTAGCTAAGTGCAGAGGGTCGGACATTATGCATGTGTAATAGAATCGGTATGACCGTCTCTTAGCATAATAATGAATTCTGAGAATGTCAGAGGGGTTACCG
>NIVC01000245.1:295000-395000 GCA_002269645.1 Macrostomum lignano
TCATCTGTGTCTAACAGGTGACTCCTCCGTGTCTAACAGGTGACTCATCTGTGTCTAACAGGTGACTCCTCCGTGTCTAACAGGTGACTCCTCTGTGTCTAACAGGTGACTCCTCTGTGTCTAACAGGTGACTCATCTGTGTCTAACAGGTGACTCCTCTGTGTCTAACAGGTGACTCCTCCGTGTCTAACAGGTGACTCCCCTGTGTCTAACAGGTGACTCATCTGTGTCTAACAGGTGACTCCTCTGTGTCTAACAGGTGAGTCCTCTGTGTCTAGCAGGTGACTCCTCTGTGTCTAACAGGTGACTCCTCTGTGTCTAGCAGGTGATTAACCTTGGGCTAAAAACAAAGTTGCAATTTAAAAACTAACAGGACCTTAGGTAAGTATCCGGATTCGAAAAGAACCATGCAAACTGTAGCAGAGTGCTTTTATGCAGTTTTGCATTTTTGGAACCTCGCATCGCTAAACTAATTAGCAAATTAAAAAACACACAGCCGAGCGAGCCAAGGCCACTAGAGCAATCTAAACCCATCTAAAACTAATTTAGGCCAAAAATTGACTTCATTTTTTCATTTATCATTTTTATGTTTTACTAAATCAATTTGAATTATTGATTTCATTGTCAGAGGTGACAACACATTTCTGCGGGTATTTTGTAATTCAATTTCAATGTCACGCAATCCGTCAGCAGATATTTTTTGTTGTCACGTTAGCTCCGATTTTTTCGCTCTACTAATTCTATTTCTCCTACTCATGAGTAGTGTAGTTTGGATATTCCATTAAAATTATCAATTGAATTTTTACTACCCTCATTATTAACGACGACGCGCGAATACAAATCACGGCGAAATGGAGATTTCGCTTTGAGTTAAACAGAGCGTGAGATTGAAGCAGTGGCAAGGTCAATGGAATTCTGACTGACATTGGGAGAGAGTTTGCTGGAAGCGCCACTTTAAGCTCTACAAGGACACTAGAAAATGAGTCACTTTGCAACCCGAGTTTACAACTTCTACATTCCCATTTTTCGCTACTCAAAGTAGGTTAAATTAGCATTGCATATATGAGAGCAAAATTGGACTTGGGATATGGGCTAAGTAGCATTCGCAGACTAAAGCAAAATCGACAATATTCCTACCAAACTCTGGGTTGCAATTTCTGGGCCAACCATATTAACGCCTGACTGATTTCCCAGTCCCGGAATCTGGGTGCCCTGTTTTAGCGACAGCACAACTGCTCCATTTAATTATTTATAATAGAATATTGCCGAGAGCAATATGGCTGCATTTTAGTCATCCACTTTCTCCCCTCCCCACTCTACCTCTCCTAACTCTTTATCTTCCCACTCTCCCCTCCCCACTCTACCCTTCTCCACTCTACCTTTCCCCACTCTCCCTCTCCCCCTCTCCCCACTCCCTCTCCCCCTCTCCCCACTCTCTCTCTGCCCCCTCTCCCCACTCTCCCTCTCCCTACTCTCACCACTCTCTCTCTCCCTACTCTCCCCACTCTCTCTCTCCTCCTCTCCCCACTCTCGCCCCACTCTCCCTCCCCCCCACTCTCCCCACTCTCCCTCTCCCCACTCTCCTCCCCCCACTCTCATCACTCTCCCTCTCCCCACTCTCTCTCTCTCCCTCCTCTCCCCACTCTCTCCCCACTCTCCCTCCCCCCACTCTCATCACTCTCCCTCTCCCCACTCTCCTTCTCACTAAGCTATAAACTGCAGTGCTAAGCTTCCCAATGCAGACAGCTCTCATCCCATTGGATAAGGCACTCGCTGGCCTTGTTTCACTACTAGGGAATCAGGATTCCTGCATTCGAAATCAACGTTGGTACTCCTAGGGTCGCAGCTGTTTTAGCTGCCAGCAAAAGTGGAGATTGAAATTCCACACGAAGGCAAAAATCTGTTGCCGCATAACAGGGCAAAGTCAATAAACTGACATTGCCAAAAAATAGCTCAAAAACATGAGTATTTAGCTAGAAAACTGCATCAATGGAGCTTGAAAATCACGAATTCGGCACTGGCTCAGCATTTGAGTTGGACGAGCAGGGCTTCAACAGGCAGGACAGTCAGTTAAGTTTGCTGTTGTCCGCTGGAAGAATTGTGGCCTCACAGACTATTGGCGATCTGAAGGCTGAGGTGAGGCATCGGTCTCTGGTGCTTTTAGGATGGGGAGGGGAGGATAGAGGAAAGAGGGAGAGAGAGAGAGGGTGAGAGGGAGGGTGAGAGAGCGAGAGGGAGGGTGACAAAGATTGTGAGCGAGAGGGTGATAGAGAGGGTGAGAGAGAGGTTGAGAGAGAGGGTAAGAGAGAGGGTGAGAGAGAGGGTAAGAGAGAGGGTGAGAGAGAGGGTGAGAGAGAGGTTGAGAGAGAGAGGGTGAGAGAGAGGGTGAGAGAGGGTGAGAGAGAGGTTAAGAGAGACGATGAGAGAGAGGGTGAGAGAGAGGGGGTGAGAGAGAGGGTGAGAGAGAGGGTGAGAGAGAGGTTGAGAGAGAGAGGGTGAGAGAGAGGGTGAGAGAGGGTGAGAGAGAGGTTAAGAGAGACGATGAGAGAGAGGGTGAGAGAGAGGGGGTGAGAGAGAGGGTGAGAGAGAGGGTGAGAGAGAGGGTGAGAGAGGTTAAGAGAGACGATGAGAGAGAGGGTGAGAGAGGGTGAGAGAGAGGTTAAGAGAGACGATGAGAGAGAGGGTGAGAGAGAGGGGGTGAGAGAGAGGGTGAGAGAGAGGGTGAGAGAGAGGGTGAGAGAGGTTAAGAGAGACGATGAGAGAGAGGGTGAGAGAGAGGGTGAAAGAGAGGGTGATAGAGAGGATGAGAGAGAGGGTAAGAGAGAGGGTGAGAGAGAGGGTGAGAGAGAGGTTGAGAGAGAGAGGGTGAGAGAGAGGGTGAGAGAGAGGGTGAGAGAGAGGTTGAGAGAGAGAGGGTGAGAGAGAGGGTGAGAGAGAGGGTGAGAGAGAGGGTGAGAGAGACGATGAGAGAGAGGGTGAGAGAGAGGGTGAGAGAGGGTGAGAGAGAGGTTAAGAGAGACGATGAGAGAGAGGGTGAGAGAGAGGGGGTGAGAGAGAGGGTGAGAGAGAGGGTGAGAGAGAGGTTGAGAGAGACGATGAGAGAGAGGGTGAGAGAGAGGGTGAGAGAGGGTGAGAGAGAGGTTAAGAGAGACGATGAGAGAGAGGGTGAGAGAGAGGGGGGTGAGAGAGAGGGTGAGAGAGTTTGAGAGAGAGGTTGAGAGAGAGAGGGTGAGATAGACAGTAAGAGAGAGGGTGAGAGAGGGAGAAGAGGGAGTGAGGATGAGAGAGGATTAGGAGAGAAAAGACAGCCAAGCAAGACAAATGATCATTCATTTTTTAGCACAAATTCAGCACAAACACGCGGAAAGCAAAGACGAAATGATAAAGAATTTACTCAATCGAGTGCCGCCAGTTTCTACCCAAGCCCCGAACCGCTCCGCTCTAATCTCAGTCTAGAAAGTCCACCCTAAAGCCCCAAGAATTAGAAAGTAATTTAGGAAGAATTTCGGCTACGACAGGGGAGAAGAGATCGAAACAGGAGCAGAAAAGTAGCCGGTTGAGCTTGAATTGAATCAGTTTGGCCGGGGCCAAAGCCGGGGCTCGCTGTTGGACTTGGGTTGGCATCGATTTTTGACTCCGGCTTAAATCCCCAGATACCGCCTTGCTCTGTACGAAACTGATAGATACAGAGGTTGATCCTATATGATACTTCACTGTCTGGAAGATTAAATTGCGCACGAATAATTGAGTTACACTTGCTTCTTGTACACTGGATTCCCGATGCACTGATTTCGTATTCGACACTGTATTTGAATCTCAACTGCATCTACCTGTCTGCGATTATCATACCGGGTACTGGCTGTCTCTTAAAGTGCCTGTCTGTCTGTCTGTCTGCCTGTCTGTCTGTCTGTCTGTCTGTCTGTCTGTCTGTCTGTCTGTCTGTCTGTCTGTCTGTCTGCCTGTCTGTCTGTCTGTCTGTCTGTCTGTCTGTCTGTCTGTCTGTCTGTCTGTCTGTCTTTCTGTCTGTCTGTCTGTCTGTCTGTCTGTCTGTCTGTCTGTCTGTCTGTCTGCCTGTCTGTCTGTCTTAGTGTCTGTCTGTCTGTCTGTCTGTCTGTCTGTCTGTCTGTCTGTCTGTCTGTCTGTCTGTCTGTCTGTCTGTCTGTCTGCCTGTCTGTCTGTCTGTCTGTCTCGTGTCTGTCTGTCTGTCTGTCTGTCTGTCTGTCTGTCTTAGTGTCTGTCTGTCTTGTGTCTGTCTGTCCTTCTGTCTGTCTGTCTGTCTGTCTGTCTGTCTGTCTGTCTGTCTGTCTGTCTGTCTGTCTGTCTGTCTGTATGTCTGTCTGTCTGTCTCGTGTCTGTCTGTCTGTCTGTCTGTCTGTCTGTCTGTCTGTCTGTCTGTCTTTCTGTCGGATCTGATTTTCCCTCCCCATCGATATGTCTGTCTATCGATGTGTCTGCCTGTCTGTCTGCCAATAGGTCTATAATTTCCCGCCAGCAGCCTTCCCAAAGTGTCCCCCAGCCAGGACAAGTGTGCATCTCAGTAATAGAATTTGCCTGTCTGAGGTTGGAGGGCGGCTCCAACAGGAGGGGGCGGCACCCCAGGAAGGAAGGAAAGTCAAGAACTCGTCGACGCCCTGCAAAGTGAAATTCCTTAATGAGCAGCCTGCGTCTCGGGGACTCTCTCCAGATCCGAGTGGATCTCGAATAAAAAAATCGATAAACAGACTGGACTGGAAAACAGAAGTGAATTGGGAAGGATTTCCTCTCACAAAGTGAGCTGATTTTCTAATGGTCAACAAAGTCCAAAAATGCCATGTTTAGCAGTGTTTTCGCGTTGAGAAATACCAGCAATTTTTGTAACAAAACTACTTATATAAAACAAAAAAGTAGTGCAAATAGCATCTTCATGGATTTTTTAGTCAAGTAGAAAATATGAGCAGACTTTAGATGACTTTACACCACCGTCTGGAAATCGATTTTATTTCATTTTAGCGTTTTTTTCGAAAGTAAATTAAATGAAATTGAAGTTAGTTAATATTTAATCAGATGGTTTCCACTGACTCGATTCACTTAATGGCACACGGGTTTGCCCCGCGGGCTCAGTCAGCCTGTGTTGCCGGTGAATTCTAACTCAAAACCAAACTGAGACTGCATGACTTCCCCGATTCTCTGGGGATATTCCCCGCAAGAGTGCACATGAGGACTGGGGGATGCTGGGGAACAGGCACGCTCCAGACGAGATAAGCGACATATGGATGTGTTAAGGGGATGAAATTTTTCGGCGAATAAAGTTACAGGAAACGCGCCCAGGAAATATAAAACGCCCAGTCATCCTCAGCGTTCGCTATCTCCGTCTGAGTCTGCGCCACCCTATGAAAAATTGGCCCGAATTTTCGCCCGAAAACATATGAAATTGGGCCCGGAACTTTAAATTTGCGGGTGAAAACTAAAAAGCGGTCGATTCACCCGGAAAGCACGCCGACAAAACGGTTGAAACTAAATCGGGCGAAAAAGCGGGACTCTCGCCCGGAAAGCGGGGAAAGCAGAAACGGCCCAGACGTGCGGGTCTCTAGCCCGTTTTTTTCTAAAAGCGTGTCCTGAGGGACTTTGACGTGACGATGCAGATTAAAAATGGGTTTAAATCAATATAGCTAAACGAGTAGGAAGCTAGGTGCCCAGGTTCCAAGATTCAACCGTACATGTATGTTTATTATTTTAAAAAGTACTATTATAGGAGTTTATATATCGATCACAAATGGTGGGAAATAATGTGTCGAAATCATTACTTCCATGCCCTTTTGGGGAATCTTTTTGCATGCTAATCTTTAATTTTTTACACGAGCTGCGTCTGGGGACTGCGTTTAAAATTTTGACGCGGCTGAGATGCGGCTGGCGACATGGAAGTGAAATCATTTACAATCGCTTACTATAAATACCTGTTTCTGAATAAGCTATTCACTGGCTAAAATCTATTTTTATTAAGTATTTGCTGTGCTTTTCACTCTTTCATTGCGCTGACCAATGTGAAAAAAAGCTAGGAAACTATTTTGTTTGTTTTTGTTACTCGAAAAATATTTAAATTTCAGACGCCACGTTTTCAGAACTTCGATATTTTATGTGCTAGCTAGTGAAGCGTGTTTTGTTACTTTTGTATTAATTTATCATAATCTAACAGACAAAGTTTATTTAACTTCAAAAATAGTCAATGTGAATTATTTCACTAAATGAGTCAATAGCAAGGACTGACCCCCTGCCCCTGCCCTGGTTCAGGAATTGGCAGTCACATAGTTAATTATAATTTAATTAAGTCCAGTAATTAGCCTATTTATTTATTTCTTAAAGTTAGTAAAAATAGAAAATAATTTAGAAAACTTATCCTGATTAATATTTCACCTATAATGAAGATAGTATTGTATATGAGCACAGAGAGCTTGCTGAATGGTAAAAAGTTTTAGAACATAAGTAACAAATCAATTTAAAAAACCATTTATAAAGTCCAAATATAGCTCGTAAAACTCTGAGTAGCATTAATATAATTTTTGCTTTTTCAAGTTTGTATAGTCTATATAGTACTTTTTAGAAAGCTATGTATTCACATTATTTTTTAATCTGTATGCTTTTTGTATTTTATTTAATATAATTTTGATAACTTATTATATTCTAAGGGAACCTAAAGCCTAGAACTGAGCATTTTTCAAGGAAGCTAATAACTTGAAAAAGTTTTGCAATTTAACATATTCCCAGAGATAAAGGCCCTTTATATCTTATAAATAAGCCTTCTTTTTGCTCTTATATGAATGTTTTAGATCTAATAATCTGAATATGTTTTGTAGAATAAACATTTACCATCAGATTTAACATTCCAAGCACTGTACTTATACCATTATAATTAAAGAAAAATTATTAATAATCAATTTTGTTGCCTTTTAATTTAGGTTTAGATTTTATTGCTCAATAAACAGAATTTTAGCATCATCATACCATGCTCCTAAGTCATTTATGCTATGTATACATGCCCCTCAGCCAAGTTTTCCTCTGGCCATTAATGTCTGATGACATTGGACTGCTAAGCATCGTCGCCGGGATTATGCCGTGCACTACAGGACTGGTGTTAGGCGACATACTCCAGCCCAAACAGTCTATTTTAAAGTCATGTAAAATCACAAAATCCGAGCTGCAGTGTGCCTACTCCCGATGCCGAGAGGGCCAACTACCGAGAAAGACCAGCGTCGCTAGAAAGGCGACGAAGACCAAACCAGGTGATGTTTTCATTTTTTTGTATTGTAGTGTTGTTTAAAACGTTATTTACGCTTTTCTGCAACTGCGCCCCCTTCTACTCCAGGTGCGCTGCTTCGATTAGCTGGTGCTGCAGCATCTCAGCTGCCAGAATCTGCTGTTACGCCACCCAGCACCAGGCTCACAACCAGTGACACTGCTAACATGTTCAATCAAGCGCAGTATCGCATCCTGTCGCTCGCTGAGTTATAAATCTATACCTAAACTTTGAACTTATGAATTTCTATCGCATTTGCTTTTGTTCTACACTGATTTGTTTTTTTCATTGCTTCGTAATGTGGCTGCGACTGGGAGGGAGGGATCTCGAAGTCACCTTAATTTGCACCAGACCCCATTACTGATCTCGGTTCTTCCTATCCTTCCGAATGTTGCTATTTCCCCCTCACATCGTTTCTCTCCTTTCTCCGTGGTCGCGCTAATACTTTCCCTATCTTAGCTATTTCACATGTGCATTCTGTGTGCACCCCTCTCCTTGCACTCTGTGCCTTAGATCTACCTCTTTTCAGTTGCAAACGTACTAGTATATTTGGTTATTTCTTAGCTGCAAATGCCCTATAAATAGTTAGTTATTTCTCCTTTTTATGGTTTTCTTCAGAATTTCTCTACGTCAAGCCCCTTCATGTTATCTTCTTTACAACTTTGTTTGTTTCTGTTTCGATTCTTTTCTTAACCCTCCTTTGCTTTTACTACTTTAATGCTTTAATGCTTTTGTTTACTGAACGTATTGAATGCATACATTAAATATTTAAATAAACTATCGCTCACACTTTTTCTTATTATGTGGCCAAGCTTAAACATTTCTATCTAGATCTAGATTTCTTATTGAATCCCTCCAGAATTGCCTTATTTTTCTTCTCGATACATGTAGCTCTCTTGGAGGGGGTCATTTAGCTCGTACATGCAAAATCTTCCTATTCAACTAGATACAAGTTTTATTACAGTATGAAAAGTGGCAGTCACCGTAATTAAGTTTATGCCCTCTAAAAACTTACTATAATATCGTGCACTATCACTAAGACCAAAAGCAGGAAATATGACCAGCTCTTCGGGCCGGATTTGCAAGCAAAATATCGGTTAACTGGCCCGGATTTTTCGGCGCAAAATAATTCTGGGTGAATCGCCCGTAAATATTCGGGTATAAATGCGGTTGCATGCACGGGTGCATCGCCCGAAAAACGAACTTTTCGTAACGATTCCGGGCCAGTAGCCCGGCAATTTTTACACCCGCAAAGTGCTGACGATTTCGGGTGAAGAGTAGGGTGAAAATTCGGGCCAATTTTTCATAGGGCATCGATGCACAGCTCGCATTCTGCTGCAGGCTTGGCTGAGGAATTTTAGTAGTTGGGGAGCGAGCCGGACTGCTTCGGGATCATTGGGGATGACGAATCGCTGACTCAGATAAAAGTGCTGTTGGGTGACTAACCAGGCAGACAGAGAGACAGACAGACAGACAGACAGACAGACAGACAGACAGACAGACAGACAGACAGACACTAAGACAGAAACTAAGACAGACAGAAAGACAGACACACAGACAGACAGACAGACAGACAGACAGACAGACAGACAGACAGACAGACAGACAGACAGACAGACAGACAGACAGACAGACAGACAGACAGACAGACAGACAGACATACAGACAGACAGACAGACAGACAGACAGACAGACAGACAGACAGACAGACAGGCAGACAGACACTAAGACAGACACTAAGACAGAAACTAAGACAGACAGAAAGACAGACACACAGACAGACAGACAGACAGACAGACAGACAGACAGACAGACAGACAGACAGACAGACAGACAGACAGACAGACAGACAGACAGACAGACAGACAGACAGACAGACAGACAGACAGACAGACAGACAGACAGACAGACAGACAGACAGACAGACAGACAGACAGACAGACAGACAGACAGGCAGACAGACACTAAGACAGACACTAAGACAGACAGACAGACAGACAGAAAGACAGACACACAGACAGACAGACAGACAGACAGACAGACACACAGACAGACAGACAGACAGACAGACAGACAGACAGACAGACAGACACACAGACAGACAGACAGACAGACAGACAGACAGACAGACAGACAGACAGACAGAGAGTCAGACAGACAGACAGTCGGTGCCAGTGTGTATACGATAAACTGCGCCCAGCATCGAATAAAAAGCAGCTGAGCTGGCAAGATTTGAGAGATCACAGCGGCAGTGACACACGCACACAGAGATTGGTGTAGTCAAGCCTCCGTTGCCCATAGCTCTGCGGAAAAAGATGGATGAAGACAGTAAAATCCCCACGCCCTAAGATCCTATCAGAACCAGTCTCATTCTCCCAGCTCAAGGCTCACCCCCAAAAACTGGATAGCAACTCGCGCAAAGTTCGAGCCAAAACAAGTCGTCTACGGAAGAAGAGCAACTTCACCACCAACTCGATTTCTCTCAGCTCGAAACCGCATAGCAAATTGCATTGAATCTTGGCTAATCTTCGGCAAGTGTCGGTCTAAAGGACTATGCAGGCGACCCAGGAGGAGGCGTCGCCACCTCCGAGGCAGCTGGATAGATCGGTGGGTGACCCACTGGTGATGGGGCAAAGATTTTGGATTTCTATAGGTTTTAACTAGGTCTTTCTGTTTGTTCTAATTAGGTGATTCTGTAGGTTCTAATGAGGTGTTTCTGTTGATTCTAATTAGGTGTTTCTCTAGGTTCTAATTAGGTGTTTCTGCTGATTCTAATTAGGTGTTTCTGTTGATTCTAATTAGGTGTTTCTGTAGGTTCTAATTAGGTGTTTCTGTAGGTTCTAATTAGGTCTTTCTGTATGTTCTAATTAGTTGTTTCTGTTGATTCTAATTAGGTGTTTCTGTAGGTTCTAATTAGGTGTTTCTGTAGGTTCTAATTAGGTGTTTCTGTAGGTTCTAATTAGGTGTTTCTGTATGTTCTAATTAGGTGTTTCTGTTGATTCTAATTAGGTGTTTCTGAATGTTCTAATTAGGTGTTTCATTAGGTTCTAATTAGTTGTTTCTGTAGGGTCTAATTAGGTGTTTCTGTAGGTTCTAACTATAGCTGTTTCTGTAGGTTCTAATTAGGTGTTTTTGTGGGTTCTAATTAGGTGCTTTTGTGGGTTTTAACCAACCGCTTTACTTTCATATACACGCCAAGTCTACTGACAAGTAGTAAAACTCATTGAATTCTTAGAAAACTTGCCACACAATTTTCTCTTTAAGCTCCAGAAATTTAATCTGTCTTTTTATGTAAAAAACACTTTGGTAAAACCCCGAAATTAGGTTGAACAAACAAAAAATGTTAACCTGGTCACAATTTCACGCAATTTGGATTGTTACATCTTCTGAATCCGCTCTCCAACTGGCCAAAACTGAACCATGCTGGCTAGATATACGCTGAAAGGCTGAAGAAAACAGAGAGGTGAGGGAAGAAATCAGCAACTGCCCCACCCCCCTTCCATGGGGTTAGGAAAGTCCAAACGTACCGCATATTGGGGAAGAGGAAGACAAAAGCAATGCGGTATGGAACCCTGTCCATTTTTCATTTAGTCATGTAGAAAATGGGAGCAGAGGGAGGGGAGTGAGAGAGAGAGAGAGAGTGGACGGGTGAAAGCTTTAAAGAATTTACCACCGCAACTCGTGTACGGCATGGATTTCTGCCCAGCCATCAACATTATATGATGCACTAAGGAATCCAATATATTTGGACTTAGTTTGCATAGTCAAGTTGGAAATGCCTTTTAGTATCCTACCTTAAAAGTTACTATGGTATTGTGAACAGGTGTTAACAATTCATAAATACGGACAGATAAATAGCTGTAAATATTGAAACCAGCTGACTCATGGATAGTCTGGGCAGCGCCTTCTCACTTGATGTAAGTCTTTATATTTCTTTCCTGAGGCTAATAATCTTCACTGATCCAAACTCCTGGCTAGATCGATGTGCATCAGTGTCAGATCCTGAGAGCATAACACCCTTAGACTGTCACACCCTTAAAATTTTAGAACTATTAGAATATCACAACGTCTGAAAGTCATACTCTCAGAATCTCACACCATTAGAATGTCACACCATTAGAATGTCACACCATTAGAATGTCACACCATTAGAATGTCACACCCTTAGAATGTCACACCCTTTGGAATGTCACCCTTTTTGTAATGTCACACCCTCAGAATATCACACTATAAGAATGTCACACCCTTAAACATATCAACTTTAAAATGACTTCATGCAACTATTTCACACCTAACAGTGTATATCGAATAAATATTCTCGATATCAATTAGACAAATTGAAGACTATTTCTAAATGGAGTGGTACTATATTTATACCATAATTAATATGCTAATGATAGAAAATGATGGAGCTGATGCGGTATCAGGTTTCATCGATCACTGGACTTGAGCTTCAAGTTTCATGCGTTAGCCACCCCCCCCCCCAACCCCGTTTCCTTGATCTGTCACACTTTGTGAAAAGCCATGCGCGCTTGTGAGTTGAGCCTCATCTAATGTCAACTCTGGTAGAGACTCAATCAAAAATGTACTTTCATGATTCATATATCGATTCTTATGTGCTAAAAAATACTTGATAAAATATTTTTAGGAAAATATTGAACTAAGATGCCAGAGCGCATTTAATTTCACCGACTTAAAAGTGATCAGAAGGTGCACAGCACATAGCAACTATTCGAGGCAGATTGTTAAATCGTTGCCCCCCCCCGCTTTTTCTGTTCATTCCAGTCGGACCCAAGTCAGAATTTTCTGCGCGTTGCCAGGGCCGGAAATTTGGAGAAGGTCTTGGACTACCTGGAGTGCGGAACCAGAATCGATACCAGCAATGCTGTGAGTGTTTTTCCTCGGTTTGAAAGTGCTTGTAGTCTTTATTCACAGGTGTCTGCAGAGCGCATAGTAACAAGTACACATGCTTAAAATCGCTAAAAATTCACACCCTTGGAATATCGTATCCTTAGAAAGTCACACCCTTACAATGTCACACCATTATAATGTCACACTCTTAGATTGATACACCCTTAGAACGTCACCCCCTTAGAATTTCACACCCTTAAAATTTCAAACCATTAGAAGGTCACACCTTTACAATGTGCCGCCGTTAGAATGTCCCGCCGATAGAATGTCACACCTTTAGAATTTCACATCATTAGAATGTCACACCATTCGAACATCACATCATTAGAATGTCACACCATTCGAATGTCACACCATTAGAATATCACACCATTAGAATGTCACAACATTCGAATATCACATCATTAGAATGGAACACCATTCGAATGTCACAACATTAGGATGTCACAACATTCGGATGTCACACCATTAGAATGTCACACCGTTAGAATGTCACACCATAAGAATGTCCCAACATTAGAATGTCACATCCTTTAAATGTCAAACTCTTCAAATTTCACACCCTTGCACTAATTTTCTGTCATAAGAACTAATTAAGCCACTAATTAATTAGGGAATTAAGCCATTGTTGAGTAGGGAATTACACAATTGCTGAGTAGGGAATTACACCATTGCTGACTAGGGAATTACTTTATTCCTGAGTAGGGTATTACTCCATTTCTGTGTAGGGAATTACACCATTTCTGACTAGGGAATTACACCATTGCTGAGGGGAATTACTCAATCAACGAAGGAGAACTTGGTGGATAGCTGAAGAGTTTAGTGGGACTTCACCTTAGTTGGAGAACTTTAAACAAGTTTTCCGAATTTTCTCAAGTAACTACTTGTCAAACTACTTAGCAAGAGTAGTAAGTGAAGCTCTGTGTCGCCCTAATATGAGCTATCATGGCTGTCTATCTCTCTCTCCCTCTCTCACGCCCACTTTGCGAAACGCAGTTGTCAGACCGTAGAAAAATCGATGGAATCCTCACGATAAGCGTCTTTACTGACGATAGAAGGTTGGCATTTATTGTTCGAAGCCAGTATAGTACATGAAATTTTGTGTGCCTATGCTTGCTGCACCTTGCCGTGATTCGCGATATACTCGCCTAAAACTGTTTGCAGGTAGGCAGATATGCGGCCAACCCTAACCCTAGCGAGCTAGCTGCAATTGCACAGATGGCGCACCTTTCCAATACAGCCAACGGCAACGAACTACTTTCGCTCCTTACCTCCACCCCCTACCCCCACCCCGAACTCCACAACCCGAAGGTCAAAACTTGGCATCGCGTAGGGGGGGGGGTAGGGATCGAAGACTGACGCTGGGAAATGCGGATTATTTTAGTATCTATAAGGTGGACGGACGCCTTCGCTGTCGACTGGTAAGGAAAAGCACTATACGCATCCTGCGTGTGAGAGAGAGAGAGAGTGAACGATGAAAACAAAATTGAACGTCGGTTGCTGCTAGGAATTAGCTGGCCAACCACTGCGAACTGGGGAAATTTTTCCTTAGACCTACCTTTGCCCACCTTAGCCCGAGAGGAGAGTGAAAAGGCCTGTTTGCCAGTCTCCGACGCAGTAGAAGCAGAAAAGTTCTTCGACTTCTTCTTCTACTTTGCGTTAGCTCTCTCCATCATTATCTGTCTTTCTTTCGCCTTCTTCTTCTGTTCGGCAAAACTTCAACTTCGGAGAGACAAGCGTGCGAATTACAAAGAGATAAAGAGAGCCGCGTGCAACCAGTTATTAGAAGAGAAGAGAGTTACTTTTTTACCTTCGCAGCATCCGGCCGAATCATTTTGTGCTGTTTGAATTGGCCCGATTATATACTACTGCCAGAATTTCTGTCGATTTTCGTTTAGTTGGGGGTGCTTCTCAGTAGCTAATAAACTGGTTATTTTGTAACCTGAAAGGCGGAACTAAATCATGAGCTCGTCAGCGGCTGGGACCGCCAAAATTTTTTCCAAATCGTTGAAAAGACAACGACACGCGGTACCGCCGGATATTGAGCGGTATTTGAATTTCTACGACGAAAAGGTAGGGGATTCGTTATAATAGCTAGTTTACTTCGGTTCTTCATCTAGCCATTGATACTCGTCTATGTTGATTGAGTACTTCACAGTCCGAGAAATAACCCATTGAGTACTTGACAATCTGAGCAATTCCTCATTGAGTACTTGACAATCTGAGCATTTTCCATTGAGTACTTGACAATCTGAGCAATTCCTCATTGAGTACTTGACAATCTGAGAAAATCCCTATTGAGTACTTCGCAATCCGAGAAATTTCTCCTGAGTGGTAAAGCTACCGCTATTTTCACTCAGCTACGCTTTTACCTCATCTGAGTTACTTGTCGCTGTCTCTTTTGAGTACAGATTAATATAGAAATTATTTTGATAGTTTATCACTTTTAAAACCCGCACAGAATGGACTCAACGCTCTGCACCTGGCCAGCAAGGAGGGCCACACGGCGGTGGTACAGGAGCTATTATCCAGAGGCGCAGACCCGGACGCTCGCACCAAGAAAGGCAACAGCGCATTGCACATCGCATCGCTTGCAGGCCAGCTCGAAGTTGTGAAATTGCTGATCGAACGGGGCGCCAAAGTGAACTGCCAGTCGCAGGCGGGCTTCTCACCGCTCTACATGGCCGCTCAGGAGAATCATCTGGAAGTTGTTCGACACCTGATAGCGTCGGGTGCGTCGCAGAGTCTGGCTACAACCGACGGATTCACTCCGTTAGCGGTGGCGCTTCAACAGGGACACGACAAAGTGGTGGCGGTGCTCCTGGAGACGGACACTCGCTGCCGGTCGCGGATGCCGGCGCTGCACGTGGCCGCTAAGAAGGACGACGTACGCAGTGCAGGATTGCTGCTCACATCCGACTGCGATCCCAATCATCAGGTGAGTGGTGCTGACAACAATGCAAGTCAAAGGCTTTTTTATTAGAGGCAGGGGGGTTGTGTGCACCCTGGCGCACTTTAAGCGACATAGGCACACAACCGGCGAGAGGCATTACTGCCCATTCCGCCGACTCCCCTGAGCAGGCATACAAGCGCGCAAATACGTACGCAGGCACACACTCACACAGGAGTGTACAGCGGCCCTAACTTTATATTATCATTAGGCATGTACACTTCACTGCGCCTTGGGAGGTTGGCTCTCAAGGCCGTTAATTGCACGAGCAGAGCCAAGCCGAGATTCCAATTCAGCCCCAAATTAATGTGACTGCACTTGGAATCGAGCCTGGGTCGCTGGCACACCAGAGCAGCTGCGCTACCACTGGGCTACGCCCCCCCCCCCAAGTCAAAGGCTACTAAGGGTACAACTAATTTTCCATATTTTAATGTCGAATCTTATCGAATATTATCGCTTTGGGACACTTTGGGATGATCATCTTGGTTGCGCCGCGGAAAGGAGCACCATCATGGGGGCTCCGCCAGCGGTAGGCCCAATTAGTTGTGGAATTACCTAAATATTGAAAACGGAGACACCAAATCAACGGGAAAGGTACTTTTGCGAGCCTACATGTATTAGGGCAAAGCATCCTTGCTCATTGGCTATGCACCTGAAACATTCTTTGTCAACTATAATTGTAATTGATCATATGTTCGTGAATTTTATCATATATTGTTTCGTCTGGGGCTTCAACGTGAATGTTAAAAGTTGATCTATCTATTTGAAAATCGTCTTTTTATCAGCTAAGACGAAAAATCCGACAACACTACGCTCGTGTATTTCCTACCAGGCCGGCAGCGGCTTCACGGCGTTGCACATTGCCGCCCACTACGGCAGCGCAGGTGTAGCCAGCCTGCTGCTGGACCGCGGCGCCGATCCGAACTTCCCGGCGCGCAACGGCATCGCTCCGCTGCACGTGGCCGCCAAATGGGGCATGCTGTCCGTGGCGCAGAAGCTCCTTGAACGCGGCGCCGCGGTCGACGCTCGAACGCGCGACGGATTGACAGCCGTTCACTGCGCCGCCAGATCTGGACAGACGGCCGTATTGAAGCTGCTCCTCGAGTTGAACGCTGGTATTGATCTGCGCTCGAGGAGCGGCCTGAGCCCGTTGCACATGGCCGTGCAAGGCGACCACACAGACTGTGCCAGACTGCTGCTAGCTCGTGGCGCCAACAGCGAGGACGTCACCGTGGATCAGCTGACACCGTTGCACATTGCGGCCCACTGCGGCTACGTCAGCTCAACGCAGCTACTACTAGACAGCGGATGTAGAGCGAGCGCACGAGCGTTAAATGGCTTCACCGCGCTGCACATCGCCTGCAAGAAGGGCCGGGTGCGCATTGTTGAGCTGTTGCTCAACTACGGAGCCGAACCGGACGCAGCCACCGATGTCACGGGTCTGACACCGTTGCACGTGGCCGCGTTCTTAGGACAGACAGCTTGCGCCGCACTACTCGTCGACAAGGGCAGGGGAAATGCGTCCGCGGTGACAGCCAAGGGGGAGACTCCGCTGCACATGGCTATGAGAGGCGGGCACACCGAGACAGCCAGGCTCCTGCTCGAACAGACGAAGGTGAACGCGGACGCCGCCGCAACGGATGGACAGACGTCGCTTCATGTGGCGTGTCGGACTGGCAACACTGAAGCTGTAGAACTTCTGCTCAAGGTGAGGCTTTACTAGTTTCGCAGTATCTGTTACATGTACCTGTTTAATAAAATTTTTAGGGTCCGCAAATATACCGTCTTAGCAACCGCACAAGCATTTGTTATAATGCGTCATTTGGTACACAAAGAATAACTCTCTGATAATGTTTCTACGTATTGTAAGAAAATGATTGCTTAGAACACGCTACCGAACCGCTGTTAAATTGACACAAGTACATTTCTAACGCTCATTAAATATCAAAATGAGAACGGCGGCATAGAGCGCACCCGTAAACCGACGAAAAATTGTTGATCGACGACAAGGAAGTCGACGAATTTTCGAGTGCTTTCAATGCAAACCGCTTTCGTCCGGCTTGCCGGCAAGTGGGAGCGACCATGTTGTGCCCTTGGGTGCACTTGGCAAATGGTTTGCAACTCCCTACACCAGGGTACCTCCTCGTCGGGAGACCCGTGTCCAGCAGACGTGGACGTCTCGTTCTCTTCCTGGTCACCTTTTTCTGTGGAGGGTCAGTCTGGCCGGCGTGGCTGGCTCGCCTTATCCTTCTCGCCGGTGACGTCGAGCGCAACCCAGGTCCGCAGACCTGGCTTTGTCCTGTCTGCGGGTTGGTCATCGCAAAAAACTGCAGCTCCGTCCAATGCACCGCCTGCTACGGCTGGTTGCACTGTCGTGTCAGAGGAACTAACTGCGCGGAAATCTCGATCTCAAACTGGAACGCCAACTTCATCGGCCCGTGCTGCGGAAGTGGTTGCAGCACGGCCAAGGCTCTGGAGACTCAATCACAAAAAGCCGGAAAGGCTAGCTCATCCAACTGCCACTCCAACGTCAAATTCGATCAATCCAAGGACATCACCTTTCCGGGTAGCTCACACAGTCACCCTCCCGCAAAGTCGAGTCCTCAGTGTCGGAATCCCAAGACCATCTCATCATCATACAATGGAATGCCAACGGCATCTCCGGCAAGATTAAGGAACTGGAACACCTGTGCAGCAACATCAACCCGCATGTCATCGCTATTCAAGAATCTAAACTATCTAAGAACGCGAGAACCCCCACTCTTCCTGGTTACGCCTGCATACGTGCTGACCGCCCAAACTCCAGAGGCGGAGGTCTCGTCCTTTTCGTCCGAGACTCCATTCGCTTTTCACCAATCGACACGTCAAGTCTTACCGACCATCACAGCGAACTTCAGGGCATTGACATCTTTTTTAACTCAACCCTGCCCCTCCGCCTGTTCAACTCATATCTGCCACCGGTCAGCAGCTGTGACACCGGTTACTCTCCGGATCTGACCAGGCTGTTCACTGACTCCCCGTCGATTATCTGCGGAGACTGGAACGCTCACCACCCCGCCTGGGAATCTGAGCTCGAAACTACCGCGCGCGGGGACCTGCTTGCCCTCCAGGTCGAACAAGCTCCTTTCGACTTTCTATCCACGCCAGCCCAATCCAGACTGCCTAGCAATGGACCTCCCTCGACCCCTGACGTTACGGCTGTCCATCAATCTTTACTCCTGAAGGCCGACTACGACATTCTTCACACACTCTCTAGCGATCATCTGCCCATCATCATCTCGTTGGGTGTGTCCAGTATGGCGACCACCGCGGCTCGTAGATGCTTCATCAATTTTAGGAGGGCAGACTGGGAGCTCTTCACCAATACCCTCGAGAGCTCTCTGGACAACTTCACCGGCACCGGTTCTGCTCATACTCAAGAAGCTGCCTTCCGTAAGCTGATCCTGTCGGCCATGAAGACTGCGATCCCGGAGGGTCGTTTCAAACAGCAGAGCCCGGATCCCTGCTCACCGGAAATTAGTCAACTCTTATCTGCGCGCGACGCTCTTCGCACCAACAACCCGTCGGACCCCGGTATCGCGGACCTTCAAGCACAAATCAATTCAAGTCTGGAAGCGGAGAGACGGGTGCGCTGGAACGAATTTCTCTTAGAGAATGGCAACCAGCCTGCCCCGTCCTCTAGAATCTGGTCCACTCTTAAAAAGCTGACCGGTCGTCCTAACGCGGATAAGAATGTCATTTTAAAGTTTAACGGAAAACAGGCCCTTTCTGGTGCCGAAACTGCGGACCGTCTCAACTGTCAGTTCACGAGGCCGCGCCTTCACTGCTCCAACCCGCAGATGCGCGTCGTTCGTCGACGTCTTAAGGGCCTTGCTCGTGCCGCTGAAGACGCCCCTGTCTTCTCGACTGACGACATCGAAATGGCCATCAAGCGGTCCAAACCCTCCAAGGCCATCGGCCCTGATGGAATCTGCCCGCTCGTCATTAGGCACTTTGGTCCGAAGGCGAAGGCTGTGCTCCGTAACCTCTTCAATCGCTCAATCGCTTACAATGAGATCCCGGCGGTCTGGAAGAAGTCCTTAATCTGTCCCCTTCTGAAGGATGGTAAACCGCAGGACGATGGTGCGTCGTATCGCCCTATCTCCTTTCTCTCGCCGCTCGTCAAAATTCTGGAGAAGATCCTGCTTCCGCTACTGACTGACCACCTCCAGCTCCCGGCCTGGCAACATGGCTTTCGTCCGCATCACTCCACCGTGACCGCCCTCTGCCAACTGGTTGAGCAGATCTGCTCAGGTTTTTGTTTGCCAAAACCGCCGGCCAGGACCGGAGTTAGCGCGATCGACCTTCGGATGGCATTCGACTGCGTTGACCACTACGAATTACTCTCTGATCTCGCCGAGTCTGATCTTCCTAACACTGTTAAGGCCTGGCTTGCCAACTACATTCTTGGTCGTCAAGCTCGGACCGTCATGCGAGACTTTAAGTCGAAGTGGCGGCAGGTTCGCATGGGAGTTCCACAGGGCAGCGCCATCAGCCCGCTTCTTTTTGCCTTTTACTTGGCTAAAGCTCCTGTGCCATCCAATCCGGCCACTAAACTAATTGGTTACGCTGACGATCTTACCGTTGCCGCCTCATCCCCAAACTGTTATTCTATTGAACAACAACTGAACAGCTATCTCGCTGACCTTGCTCCGTTCCTTGAGTCGCGCAAGCTCCAAATTTCTACATCAAAGTGCTCCTCCACTCTGTTCAGTCCGGATCAGCGCGAGTACTCTCGCCAACTGAACGTGTCCATCAACGGCTCATTACTACCGCAAGCCCTCTATCCGAAAATTCTTGGTGTGACTTTCGACCCTAAGCTCTCCTTCGCTAGACACGTTACCACTCTTGCGGAAAAAACCCGGAAAAGGAACTGCCTGCTACGCTGTCTCGCCGGCTCCTCCTGGGGCTGCTGCAAGGAACTTTTGCTGACCACCTTCAAAGCGTTAGGCAGAAGCCTGCTCGACTATGCTGCTCTGGTCTGGGGCCCTATCATCTCCAACTCGTCCTGGACGCGGCTGCAATCGGTCCAGAATGCAGCGATTCGCGGCATCACCGGCTGCACTGCCCTTACCTCTGAAGCGGATCTTCATAGTGAAGTCCAGTTGCTTACCGTCCGCCAGCACAACCGACTTCTTTCGCTCCAGTTCAAGCTTCGCGCTAGACGCCCTGAACTCCCTTGTCACCACCTTTCTGGCCTTCCGCCGCCGCGCAGACTCATGAAAGCCTCCATCTTCACGGCTGAACACTTTAATGCTGATTGGACGCCGGTTCCGGCCCCGGACGTCCTTGACGCTGCTGCCTGGGATCGCGCCAGGCGGGCCCAGCATACGCAGGCAGTACAGGCCATGCTGGACAGCCTGCCACAGAACCGTGTTATTCAAACACAACGGCCAGCGATCCATCGCTCCGAAACTTGCCTCCCCCGCCGCATGCGGTGCATACTGGCGCAGCTCCGCTCCGGTTTCTGCCCGCTTCTCCAGGATTTTCAGTCGAGAATCAAACCAGGCGTCGCCGCGGTCTGTCCTGATTGCGGTCTGGAGCCCCAAACGGTGGTCCATCTTTTCGACTGCCCTGTCTATCCGACGCCGCTCTGCCCTAGTGACCTTTGGAACAACCCAATTGAGACGTCCACCTTCCTGGAGTCGACCTTCCTCGGCGGGCTGGGACCCGAGCCGTAGGTTAATACACACACACACACACACACACGAATTTTCGAGTAAGTGTTTGTCATTGCCGGTAGGATGCCTGGAGCGTTAGAGCAGAAGCTCCACCTGCACCGTCTGTGGGCAGTGTGACCTCGGCGCGGATGATGTGACCTGACTGCACGAGTCGCTTCGCAAATCTTGAAAATCGAATCACAGGAAGCCGGTTAAACTGGTGTTGGAACCGCATGACTTTCGTCTTCATAAATCCTCACACCCACAGGCGGGAGCGAATCCCGACGCGGCCTGTCGCGACGGCTACACCGGTTTGCACTTTGCCGCCCGCGAAGGTCACGACGCCGTGGTTCGAATCCTGTTGAACTCGCAGCAGCAGGAGTGGCCGTCCGCTCGGCTGCAGCCGGTGACTCGAAAGGGCGCGACGCCGCTTCACCTGGCGGCTCGAGGCGATCAAGCGGTTGTTACCCGGCAGCTCGTGGAGGCCGGAGCTGATCCGAACTGCGTCGGCGGTCGCGGCGTGACGCCGCTGCACCTGGCCGCCAACGGCAAACGTCTCCAAGCGCTGCAGGCTCTGCTCTCAGCTGGAGCCAACCCGAATTGCTTCAGCAGCAGCAGCAGCACCGCCACCACCAGCAGCGTCAGCGGCAACAGCGACATCGGAGTTGAAGGCGGCTGGACACCTCTGCACGCGGCCGCACGTCGAGGTCATGCAGACGCCGTGGCGTCCCTACTGAAGGCTGGAGCCAAGCCGCAGTGCACTGGAGGCTCTAGCTGTCAGACACCGTTGCACCTGGCCGCCAGGGAGGGCCACATTGAAGTTGTTCGGCTGCTGCTGGATCAGCCAGGTGTTACAGCTGACTGTCGGAATGCGGTGAGCTGTTTTGCAGCGTTTTGGCGATTCTTCAGAGCACCGAATATAGTGATCGAAGGATCCAATTAGAAATTAGTTCGTAGAATGAGTCTAAATTGGTGAATTTTTCTTTTCCCGTAGGGATACTCAAGTACATCTTCTGACAGTCAAGCATCTCTTCTGACACTCAAGTACATCTTTTGACACTCAAGTACATCTTTTGACACTCAAGTACATCTTCTGACACTCAAGTACCTCTTCTGACACTCAAGTACCTCTTCTGACACTCAAGTACATCTTCTGACACTCAAGTACCTCTTCTGACACTGAAGTACATTTTCTGACACTCAATTGCATCTCCTGACACTTAAGTAAATCTTCTGACGCTCAAGAATCTATTTTGACACTCAAGTACATCAATTCTTACACTCAAGCACAGTATTCTGACACCCAAGGATGTCCTCTGACACCTAAGTACCACTCCTAACACTCAAGTAATTATTTTGGCACCGAACAGAATCTTTAGGGACCACCTAAGTACTCGTAGTTGTTTCCTGGCCAAACGCACCTGAAACTTATGTAGGCGTGTTAGCACAAGTGCATTGATTTTACTTAGTTGATTTTCAAGGCTTCTAAAAGCAGGTTGAAGACGGGGTAATATAGCTTTACTAAAAAAAATCTACCAAGTTAAAACCAGCTTCCTAAAAAATGGGATTTAAAAAGGTAATTAGGCAATTTGTTATACTTAACTACTCAAGATTCTTACGGGCAGAAAATAAAAGAGATTTTCCAGGAAATCTCAAAAAACTTATCTTTTATTTGATCGAATTCGTTGAGTCAATAAATTCTGTAAATGATAAATTTCTGCCGGTTACATTCATCATTACTATTTCTAAAATTAATAATCTATTACAATTTCCAGGAAAACCTGACACCGGCACACTTAGCAAATCAGACCAATCAAGTTGAGATATTTGAGCTGCTAAAGCCGCTCACAACCTCTTCAGCGTGGCAAGCCGAAGTCAAAGACGACGCTGACAGGGCTCCAGAATCCGCCATATCGGAGGATTTAGCCACCGTGATTTCCGAGTCAGACGATGAAACTGGTAAATAAAATAGAATAAAATTTGAATTTGTCTACTGTAAGTAGAAGAATTTGGGCATTAAATAAATTTTCTTAGGATAATGAGCCGTACTAATTGGAGATCGATGGGACTTTCTAGTCTAGACAAAAATCTGATTGCGTCGCCCTTTCAAGACTCTCTAGTTGGTAACCGGAACCCTTTAAAGATTTGCGACTTGCGAACTGCTGAGTGTATCGTTTCCAAATGATCATTAAATCCTCTTTCACGCCTTTTGTCACTCACGCGCTGCACTTTGCGGCTTGCCAATAATACGAAAGATGGCGAAAAAACGGCTAAAGAGAAAAATATGGGACTTGGCCGTGCTAGTTTTGTCTAGTTGCACTTTTGCAGTACGTTTGCTTTCGGTTCTTAGTGGGTCTGCATGCAGCAGTCGCTAGGGTGGGTCGGGAGGCTCTCTGGCGTTTTGAAAGGAAAAAAATTTGCGATCAAGAAGGAAGTGCAACTTTTTTTGCTGCACCAAAGGCGGAATAGGGCAGACCCGACGCTATGAAGAAGGCTATTGTGTCTCGCCTTACAATGATGGGCTTAGTTATAATAGATAAAGCTGACTATTCAAATCATTCAGTCTCCAAATCAATGCGTGAAGTGTCGTATTGCCCTCGTGACTAGCTAGGAGAATACTACTGTTATAAACTCAGGCCATGATTATTAGTAATTTGGCTTATTATATTATTATAACAATATAATAATAGGTGCTTGGCTTAACTTGTTTACCATTCTTGCATATACATTCCAATAATTCTCCTTTCACCCGCTTCTCCTTCACCCGCCTCTCCCTTTACCCGCCTCTCCCTTCACCCGCCTCTCCCTTCACCCGCCTCTCCTTCACCCGCCTCTCCCTTCACCCGCCTCTCCCTTCACCCGCCTCTCCCTTCACCCGCCTCTCCCTTCACTCGCCTCTCCCTTCACCTGCCTCTCCCTTCACCCGCCTCTCCCTTCACCCGCTCTCCCTTCACCCGCCTCTCCCTTCACCCGCCTCTCCCTTCACCCGCCTCTCCCTTCACCCGCCTCTCCCTTCACTCGCCTCTCCCTTCACCTGCCTCTCCCTTCACCCGCCTCTCCCTTCACCCGCCTCTTCTTTCACCCGCCTCTTCTTTCACCCGCCTCTCCCTTCACCCGCCTCTCCCTTCACCCGCTTCTCTCTTCACCCGCCTCTCCCTTCACCCGCCTCTCCCTTCACCCGCCTCTTCCTTCACCCGCCTCTACTTTCACACCCGCCTCTCCCTTCACCCGCCTCTTCTTTCACCCGCTTCTCCCTTCACCCGCCTCTCCCTTTACCCGCCTCTCCCTTCACCCGCCTCTCCCTTCACCCGCCTCTCCCTTCACCCGCCTCTCCCTTCACCCGCCTCTCCCTTCACCCGCCTCTCCCTTCACTCGCCTCTCCCTTCACCTGCCTCTCCCTTCACCGCCTCTCCCTTCACCCGCCTCTCCCTTCACCCGCCTCTCCTTCACCCGCCTCTCCTTCACCCGCCTCTCCCTTCACCCGCCTCTCCCTTCACTCGCCTCTCCCTTCACCTGCCTCTCCCTTCACCCGCCTCTCCCTTCACCCGCTCTTCTTTCACCCGCCTCTTCTTTCACCCGCCTCTCCCTTCACCCGCCTCTCCCTTCACCCGCTTCTCTCTTCACCCGCCTCTCCCTTCACCCGCCTCTCCCTTCACCCGCCTCTTCCTTCACCCGCCTCTACTTTCACCCGCCTCTCCCTTCACCCGCCTCTTCTTTCACCCGCCTCTTCCTTCACCCGCCTCTACTTTCACCCGCCTCTCCCTTCACCCGCCTCTTCTTTCACCCGCCTCTTCCTTCACCCGCCTCTTCTTTCACCGCCTCTTCCTTCACCCGCCTCTCCCTTCACCCGCCTCTTCTTTCACCCGCCTCTCCCTTTACCCGCCTCTCCCTTCACCCGCCTCTCCCTTCACCCGCCTCTCCCTTCACTCGCCTCTTCTTTCACCCGCCTCTCCCTTCACCCGCCTCTTCTTTCACCCGCCTCTTCTTTCACCCGCCTCTCCTTCACCCGCCTCTTCTTTCACCCGCCTCTTCCTTCACCCGCCTCTTTTTTCACCCGCCTCTTCTTTCACCCGCCTCTTCTTTCACCCGCCTCTCCCTTCACCCGCCTCTTCTTTCACCCGCCTCTCCCTTCACCCGCCTCTCCCTTCACCCGCTTCTCTCTTCACCCGCCTCTCCCTTCACCCGCCTCTACTTTCACCCGCCTCTTCCTTCACCCGCCTCTTCTTTCACCCGCCTCTCCCTTCACCCGCCTCTTCTTTCACCCGCCTCTTCCTTCACCCGCTTCTCTCTTCACCCGCCTCTCCCTTCACCCGCCTCTACTTTCACCCGCCTCTTCCTTCACCCGCCTCTTCTTTCACCCGCCTCTCCCTTCACCCGCCTCTTCTTTCACCCGCCTCTACTTTCACCCGCCTCTACTTTCACCCGCCTCTACTTTCACCCGCCTCTTCTTTCACCCGCCTCTTCCTTCACCCGCCTCTACTTTCACCCGCCTCTCCCTTCACCCGCCTCTTCTTTCACTCGCCTCTTCTTTCACTCGCTTCTCCCTTCACCCGCCTCTCCCTTCACCCGCCTCTCCCTTCACCCCGCTTTCATCTTCACCACCATATCTACCTGCCCCACAACTCTGACTAAAACCTTAGTCTCATCCGCAAACTGCCTTAAACCCCTCACCGCAGCGCACATGACGGAGGCGACATTCACGCAGTTGCCAGCCTCGCCAATATTCTCGCGACCAGACTCTGGAGTTGTAGCTGGTAAGCTTCGTTCACGATGATGATTCAAGTAAATTATAAATAATTAATACCATAAAATCCTAATGTCTCAACATTTTCTAATTTAAAGACGGGCAAGCAAAAGATCAACAGCAGCAGCAGCAGAAGCAAAATCAACTGCAAGTTCCTGGTGCCTCTCGAACAAATGTGAATCAAGTAAGTGATGACACCCTGACTTACCCTCTCTCCCTTACCCTCTCTCCCTTACCCTCTCTCTCTCCCTTACCCTTTATCCCTTACCCTTTCTCCCTTAGAGTCTTTCCCTTACCCTCTCTTCCGTACCCTCTCTCCCTTACCCTCTCTCCCTTACCCTTTCTCCCTTACCCTCTGTCCCTTACCAACTCTCCCTTACCCTCTCTAACTTACCCTCTCTCCCTTACCCTCTCTCCCTTACCCTCTCTCCCTTACCCTCTCTCCCTTACCCTCTCTCCCTTACCCTCTCTCCCTTACCCTCTCTCCCTTAAACTCTTTCCCTTACCCTCTCTTCCTTACCCTCTCTCCCTTACCCTCTCTCCCTTACCCTCTCTCCCTTACCCTCTCTCCCTTACCCTCTCTCCCTTACCCTCTCTCCCTTGCCCTCTCTTCCTTACCCTCTCTTCCTTAAACTCTTTCCCTTACCCTCTCTCCATTACCCTCTCTCCCTTACCCTCTCTCCCTTACCCTCTCTCCCTTGCCCTCTCTTCCTTACCCTCTCTTCTTTAAACTCTTTCCCTTACCCTCTCTTCCTTACCCTCTCTTCCTTACCCTTTCTTCCTTACCCTTTCTTCCTTACCCTCTCTTCCTTACCCTCTCTTCCTTAAACTCTTTCCCTTACCCTCTCTCCCTTACCCTTTATCCCTTACCCTCTCTCCCTTACCCTCTCTGCCTTAGACTATTTCCCTTACCCTCTCTTCCTTACCCTCTCTCTCTTACCCTCTCTCCTGTACCCTCTATTATTTTTAGCACAATCGAGGTTGAATATGCTTCGACAGACTCAAACACAGAATCCAATAGAATGCCGATACTGTTGACAGCGGCTTTTCAGCTGCAATCAAAGATTAGTAAAAAAAAATAGCCAACCCGACTCAGATATGCAGAAAAGAGAAGCCTTGATGTTATAAGGTTTTAGTATCGTTTCATACGAATGCTCCCCATCTTCACGACCATACTCGGTGCCACGCCCTGCAGGCAATCCATCTATTTCAGTTTTTCTTAGAACTATCAGATAATAATTCGATGACTTATTAATATTTTTTCTATACAACTAATTTGTTTGAAGCTAACCTACAGGGTAATTAACAAATAAATTTTATCTCACACCTGTATCTCCCCTATCTCTCTGACTCTGACTCTGACTCTGACTCTTTGTTTCAAATCAAAACAGGCTGCAGTGCCGGAACCCGAGTGCCAGAAGCAGTCAGCGGCTACGGCGGCTGCTTCAGTTCCCGTGCCAAATATTCAGCAGCTGGAGCCGAAACTATTGCTGCTTCAGCAGCAGCAGGAGACGCCAAGCGACCAGATGCCTGTGCTGACCAGGTGAGTTTATGAGCAGATAGATATATATATAGATAGATAGATAGATAGATAGATAGATAGATAGATAGATAGATAGATAGATAGATAGATAGATAGATAGATAGATAGATAGATAGATAGATAGATAGATAGATAGATAGCAGCTAGATAGATAGATAGATAGATAGATAGATAGATAGATAGATAGATAGATAGATAGATAGATAGCAGCTAGATAGATAGATAGATAGACAGATAGATACATAGATACATAGGTAGATAGATAGATAGATAGATAGATAGATAGCAGCTAGATAGATAGATAGATAGACAGATAGATACATAGATACATAGGTAGATAGATAGATAGATAGATAGATAGATAGATAGATAGATATATATATATATATAGATAGATAGATAGATAGATAGATAGATAGATAGATAGATAGATAGATAGATAGATAGATAGATAGATAGATAGATAGATAGATAGATAGATAGATAGATAGATAGATAGATAGATAGATAGATAGATAGATAGATAGATAGATAGATAGATAGATAGATAGATATATAGATAGATAGATAGATAGATAGATGGATAGATAGATAGATAGATAGATAGATAGATAGATGGATAGATAGATAGATAGATAGATAGATAGATAGATAGATAGATAGATAGATAGATAGATAGATAGATAGATAGATAGATAGATAGATAGATAGATAGATAGATAGATAGATAGATAGATAGATAGATAGATAGATAGATAGATAGATAGATAGATAGATAGATAGATAGATAGATAGATAAATAGATAGATAGATAGATAAGTAGATAGATTCGCAGCAGTCTTAAATGCATATATAGATCACGCAGGAAGCATTTCGGTTTGCTAGACTCCATAAAAGCGAGGCAACTGAGAACAATGGACTGCAGCTACGGCACTTGTCACGCGCTTAGTTCCCACGCAAATCCTTCAGTGTCGAGAGAGAAGGGTCGGAAGGGTGTGGAGATAGAGGGGGGGTTTAGCGGAGGCCCCGGACCATGACAGATCATAGAATTAGACACGGGGAGCTGCTTGGTACGGTGGCAAATCCAACAAGGATTTGCATAATTCAACAACAGCGAGGCGTCTTTAGCGCGCGCAGAATAACTCTTTACTAAGACTGACAGACACGTGGACAGGCAGACAGACGGTCAGACAGAAAGA
Organism: Macrostomum lignano; assembly: GCA_002269645.1. NCBI lineage: Eukaryota > Metazoa > Platyhelminthes > Macrostomidae > Macrostomum > Macrostomum lignano. Next base: position 323,317 of record NIVC01000245.1, read on the forward strand.
CACTAAGACAGACAGACAGACAGAAAGACACTAAGACAGACAGACAGACAGACAGACAGACAGACAGACAGACAGACAGACAGACAGACAGACAGACAGACAGACAGACAGACAGACAGACAGACAGACAGACAGACAGACAGACAGACAGACAGACAGACAGACAGACAGACAGACAGACAGACAGACAGACAAACAGACAGACAGACAGACAGACAGACAGACAGACACTAAGACAGACACAAGACAGGCAGACAGACAGACACTAAGACAGACAGACACCAAGACAGACAGACACCAAGACAGACAGACACCAAGACAGACAGACACCAAGACAGACAGACAGACAGACAGACACCAAGACAGACAGACACCAAGACAGACAGACACTAAGACACACCGACACAGACAAACAAAAACACCGCAGGCCTACTGCAGCATAGCAACAGACAGACAGGCACAGACAAGAGTGCACTGACTGTCTCACACCAGACAGCCCCACACGCCCATCACAATTGGACACCGCGCAGCCATGGGACGGGGCGGAGTCGCAAAAAAGCTGCACAAGGGGATTCAGCCAAAGCCTGACTGAGGGAGGGCTGCAGGACCCACCCCGCACTCCCCTCTGTCTCTGCGTGGCCCGCGTGTGGTAAAAAAGAAGCGAAAGCAGATTTGTTCCAGTGTTCAGAAACTGCTATTTCTCACCACACAGCTGCTGTAGCTCAGGCCATACCCGAGGCCCGCTATTAAGCCCGCTAGACAAGAGGCTATTAATCACTGGCGAGAGGCTTCCATCCTGGACAGTCGTTTGATCGAGACCTACATTTGTATATCCTATAGTCAGTTAGCTTTCACTTGAAGTCGCAGTTTGCTCTGCAGATATTGCTTGTTTTCTTGTTGCAATCTATTCTCTCGCTACCCTCTCTGCCTCTTCCAAAAAAATATCATGCGCAATACAGCCCAGTCATAATTCTACATAAGTTTTTTGTTGCTAGCAATAGTGTCAACTTGCAGAAATGAGCTATTCCTTCTAGTTTTAGCCTCCAAAGCTCATATATAAGTAACAACATCTTATATTAGTCAGAACATTTCATCTGCTTGTGCTTGAGAAGCTGAAGGCATAAAAAACTTAGAGATTAATTATCGATTCAACATGACTGTGTCTGCTTCTGCAAGTTCCACGAGTTCTGGGCTTTGCGCTCAGCAGCAGCAACAGCAGCAACAGCAGCAACCTGCACTTGCTGCAGAGCATCGTGAGCATGCTCAACAGAAAAATACAGCTGTGTGAGTTTATTGGTATTTGGCTCTGTTCACTCTCCTCCCGTCTCTGCTCTTTTCACTCTCCTCCCATCTCTGCTCTTTTCACTCTCCTCCCCGTCTCTTCTCTTTTCACTCTCCTCCTCGTCTCTGCTCTTTTCACTCTCCTCCCATCTCTGCTCTTTTCACTCTCCTCCCATCTCTGCTCTGTTCACTCTCCTCCCCGTCTCTTCTCTTTTCACTCTCCTCCTCGTCTCTGCTCTTTTCACTCTCCTCCCATCTCTGCTCTTTTCACTCTCCTCCCATCTCTGCTCTGTTCACTCTCCTCCCAGTCTCTGCTCTTTTCACTCTCCTCCCATCTCTTCTCTTTTCACTCTCCTCCCAGTCTCTTTTCACTCTCCTCCCAGTCTCTTTTCACTCTCCTTCCAGTCTCTTTTCACTCTCCTCCCCGTCTCTGCTCTGTTCACTCTCCTCCCCGTCTCTGCTCTTTTCACTCTCCTTCCAGTCTCTTTTCACTCTTCTCCCGTCTCTTCTCTTTTCACTCTCCTCCCAGTCTCTTTTCACTCTCCTTCCAGTCTCTTTTCACTCTCCTCCCCGTCTCTGCTCTTTTCACTCTCCTCCCGTCTCTGCTTCGTTCACTCTCCTCCCAGTCTCTTTTCACTCTCCTTCCAGTCTCTTTTCACTCTCCTTCCAGTCTCTTTTCACTCTCCTCCCCGTCTCTTCTCTTTTCACTCTCCTCCCCGTCTCTTCTCTTTTCACTCTTCTCCCGTCTCTTCTCTTTTCACTCTCCTCCCCGTCTCTTCTCTTTTCACTCTCCTCCCCGTCTCTTCTCTTTTCACTCTCCTCCCCGTCTCTGCTCTTTTCACTCTCCTCCCCGTCTCTGCTCTTTTCACTCTCCTCCCCGTCTCTTCTCTTTTCACTCTCCTCCCGTCTCTGCTCTTCTCACTCTCCTCCCAGTCTCTTTTCACTCTCCTTCCAGTCTCTTTTCACTCTTCTCCCCGTCTCTTCTCTTTTCACTCTCCTCCCCGTCTCTTCTCTTTTCACTCTCCTCCTCGTCTCTTCTCTTTTCACTCTCCTCCCCGTCTCTGCTCTTTTCACTCTCCTCCCATCTCTGCTCTGTCACTCTCCTCCCCGTTTCTGCTCTTTTCACTCTCCGATCCTCCCGTCTCTGCTCTTTTCACTCTCCTCCCCGTCTCTTCTCTTTTCACTCTCCTCCCGTCTCTGCTCTTTTCACTCTCCTCCCAGTCTCTGCTCTGTCACTCTCCTCCCCGTTTCTGCTCTTTTCACTCTCCGATCCTCCTGTCTCATCTCTGTTCTGTTCACTCTCCTGCCTCATCTCTGTTCTGTTCACTCTCCTGCCTCATCTCTGTTCTGTTCACTCTCCTGCCTCATCTCTGTTCTGTTCACTCTCCTGCCTCATCTCTGTTCTGTTCACTCTCCTGCCTCATCTCTGTTCTGTTCACTATTTTAGTCACTCTGTTCACTCTCTCTTCTCTAATCACTCTATCACCCACTTTTCTCCTGTGTACTTTAGTTTTACTCCTGTTTCTACCTCCCCCGATTCCATTGCTTAACCAAAATGTTCGCTAGCACAGCTCCCAAGAAATCTTCTCCATTTACCGTCTGTCTTTATCAGTCAGCTTTTCTCTCTCGGCCTCGCGTCGGACTTGGGCCCATGGCCAGAGCCCCAGGCCAGACATAAAGCTGATTAATTTATGACGCAAGGAGCCTCTGGTGCAGACAGATCTATATCTAAGGAACTGTCTGCTACAGTGCGTAAATAAAAGAACTGAAAGCACTGGGATTCTGTCCGAAGACAAAGCACTGGGATTAAAGAGGCTGCTAACATGTTTTGACCTTAATAATGCAGAAACACATGCAGCACAAAGTCTTACCAAATTATGATGAAGATTTACGACTGCACAGACTGACGTTGATGCCACCGGCTTCTACGAGCTAGCAGTCCAGTTTTCCTCTCAACTAATTACATAGACAAGAAACTGTACCTCCTGTATAACGCAACTGATGGAATTCGATAGTCTTTTTAGTTTAGGTCTCAACTTCGACTTCTAATTAGGATAAAAAGTTTTGGGTGTTTTTTGTTTGACTGATCGTAAAGAAAGTATCTTTTTGCGTCGGGGATCATTCCGGAAATTATCATTCAAGATGACGGCTTTCGTTTAAATAGAAATCTTTTGATATTTGAACAAACTGTAGGAATATGCTCTTTACTCTACTAATAGTCAGCTTTTCGCAGTGTGTAATGCTTTTGATGTGTGGAGAAATGTCAGGATTTCGGTATGAAAGATATTAGTACTCAATGTATAGAGGAGCGTGCTCAAGCTAACGACCTCAATCTATGGACAAAGAGTGCTGGAAATAGTCTAACAAACATCACTGCTCATCGCCACAGCTTCCTCGTGTCCTTCATCGTGGACGCGCGCGGCGGTGCCATGACCGGAGCGCGCTGCCCCGGCCTGCGCGTCGTGGTGCCGCCGAAAGCCGCTGGCGAGCCGCTGCGCCTCACCTGCCGCCTGCTACGGCCCGACCGCCTGACCAGCCCGCCGCAGCTCTGCGACGGCGAGGGCCTCGCCAGCCGCATCCTCGAGCTCGGCGGAGGCGGTGTCGACGGCACGTTCCGATCGCCGATTGTGCTGGAGGTGCCGCACATTGCCGCGCTGAGAAACGGTGAACGCGAGGTTGTGGTCTACCGCTCGGAGACTGGCGACGTCTGGAAGGAGCACCCAACGGAAGCTGGCGGCCAGGACTCTGCTGCGGTGCTGGACGCACTCAGTGGCCTTCCTGGACCTTTGGAGACGTCCGAAGAGCTGCGAGAGAAGCGAATAATCAGAATCCTGACCACTAGCATGCCTCAGTACTTCGCCTTGGTGACTCGACCTCGCCAAGAGACGGCTCTGATCGGTCCGAAGGCGGCGCCATCACCTCCACTGGTGTCAGCCGTCAGGTGCAGGCCATATTTCCAGACGGCGCATTGACTAAAAAGATTCGCGTCGCAATCCAGGTGATGCCGATTCCATTGGAGACAGCCGCACAGCTTGCCCAGGTGGTGTCAGCTTCGCCTATTGTCACCATCGAGCCGAGGCGTCGAAAGTTTCACAAGCCGATCACGCTGACGATCCCGGTGCCACCGAGACCGTCAGGCCAGACCGATAATTGGACGCTGCGCCTCATGTGCAGCATCACTGGCGGAGCTCAGGTAGCCGCCTGGGAAGACATCACGGGTTCGACGCCGTTGTCCCGAGTCAAGGAGTGCGTGTCTTTCACTACAACAGTCAGCGCCAGGTTCTGGCTGTTGGACTGTCCAAACGGCACGGATGCAGTCTCGCTGGCGACTAGAATTTACCGAGATTGCCTGCCGGTGCCCTACATCGGACGATTTGTTGTCTACGCTAAACGAAATCGACCGGACGGTGCAATGTTGCGTTGCCTTTGCGTCACTGACGATAAGGTTAGTTTCGGGGAAATTACTCATTAATAGAGAAATTTAATATGAAACTCTATGAAACTCGATCCTTTGATTTGTGCAAAAAGGGTTGCACAATCGAACATCGAATGCATGTGTCCTAGCTCAGCGGTTAGGAACATCCAACGAAGATTAATGACTCAGAAACCGTACAGGCCAGAGTTGATTGCTGACAGGCGTTATCAGATTAAAATTAAGTTTCGTGGGGAATGACATCGTACTAAAGTATTTTAAGTGCATGCTCCCAAATAAGGGGTTGTGTACAATTACGAATTATCCCGATCAAAGCGACTTCCCTTGAACCATTGTCTTCATCGATTCCCATTGAATCCATAGGCAAGCAAAGCAATTTTCTTACTCCACCTTCAGCTGGATAAAACCCTGGAATGCGCGGAAGGCTACGAACGCAAAGCAGAATCTGCCGAATTTGAGGTACTCGACGGTCGAAAACGCTGGGTGACGGATGCGCCAGGAAATCTGACAGTCATTGCTGACCACGAAGCAACACTGGAGAAGCAACAGCAGTCGGAGCAGCAGCAGCGTCAATCGCTAACAATGACAGTCCGGCCGTTCCGCGAGAACCGCCTGTCCTGCCAGGTCCGCGTAAGTCAGCCCGACCGACCGGCCGTTGGACGACTCGTCCTGGAGCCGGCATCGGGCAGCGCCTGCAGTGTCGAGTTGGCACTGCCCGAATACGATGGGCCGCCGATGCCGACGCCGCCGCAGTCAGACCGGCAGCAGCCCCAGAGACTCTCCGATCCGTCGTCGAGAGAAACTACGCCGGAACCGTTGCGTCTCACCAGCGACACCATCGCTCGAGCTGAGCTGGACATTCGCGACGTGGCGGAGAAGCTGCGCTCAGACTGGTCTCTGGCAGCTCAAGAGCTCGGCCTGACCGACTCGGACATCGCTGAAATAGCTGCTAATCGGCCAGATGATCGAGAGCGCGCCATGTCAATGCTGCGTCGATGGCGCCGAATCAAAGAGCCCAGTGGTGAGGCAACCGGCAACGCGCTCGAGGCCGCTCTGCGACGCATTGGACGAGATGACGTAGTGAAGCAGTGCATGCGCAACGTGCAGTACGTTACAGAGCCAAAGGAGCACGAGCAGGCGCGAGCGCTGCTCGACGGTAAAGACGATTCAAAAACGGCTGTCGAGGTGCACGAGGCCGACGTGGTGCCTCAGCTGGACGAGACACGGCCGAAACCAAAGTCGGCGCCGACCGCCGAGGAAGCGGAGGCAGCTCGTCGCGTGAAGATCGACGCCTACGTTGGACTGCTTGAGTCGCTGGATCAGATGCTCCCAGATCCGGAGTCCTTGATTAACTCACATGATCGGGACTGGAAGGACGCAGGTGAGTGCTTGAGTGAGTGCTTGACGAGGCTCTTTTCTATTGAAAAACTCTATCGGGCAGTGAAACAAGGAGGTAAAGTAGGTTAGCGGTAACTCGCCTGACTCAATTACATCAGAAGTTTCGATCTCGTGCACGGCCACATCAAACTTGCTCGCCGTATAATTCAAACCCACGAGATTCTCGTCGCAACTGTGACGTGAATGATGCTATTAGCAACACAAGGCCCTGGCTTAGGCTGGTGAGGAGAGTGGTAAAAGGGGAACTTTAAAATCTTGTTGAATGTACATTTCTGACGATAGGAAATTAAGCGGTACTGCACACCCTGCATGGGCGTACCTGGCTGCGACGCTAAAACCCATTTGCCTTGAAAACCACAGAGCCTATCGAAGAGGAAGCGATCTCGGCCAAAGCCCGAAAACAGGTGGAATCGGGGGAAGCAAGCAGTCCGACTCAGGTGGAAGAGCTGCTGTCAAAATTAGACTCTCTACCGGATCAATCCATGGCTCCGGAGGCTGAGCCGCCAGAAGATGGTAAATAAAATTTGCGCTTCAATAAATGATTTTGCATGAATGGTACGGGCTATGCCACCCAGGAACTTGGGTTAAGGATAAACGCGATTCAATTCTTTCCCGTATTTTAGTGGTCGAAGTTCCGAAATCAGTGGCGGTCAGTCATACTGCCCTACCTGCAGCAGTGCCAAAGTCAGGTAAGTCTAATCAAGCATAATTCTTTTACGCTGAATTTTTCCTTATATTTGACGATACTCGCGCACCTTAATTTACGTTGTGTAGCAACAACAACTGACAAGTTTTCCTAAGCACTTTTACTGTTTTATTGTTGTTTCATAGAGACAAAAGTAATGACTGATTATTCTGAGTGCCTGACTCGCCTGGCTTTAGTTTATGCTCGAATAATCATATTTTCGTAATTTTGAAAGCACAAAACGTCGCAGCCTAAACCAGAGGTGCGAAGCGAATAATTTTACTTAGCTAGCACTCTACAATTAACTGTTGTCAGCAGCACCTCCTCGCACTGCAGTTATTTTGTACTATCTTGAGCACGAACTATCTTATGGTGAGTAGGCCTATTCTTGTTAAAAACGTAATATATTAAATACCAGATGGTTGCCATGGATCAACGATTTTTTAACTCAATTTTTTTCATTGCAGATAAGCTTTTTCGAGATGCATCGTTTGAGCAACAGGCATTGGAAATTGAAGACGATGTTGCAAACGCCTGCGGAGGTAGGACTCAGGCAGTTAGGGCTCTGCTAGACTTCGTGCGCCTGCCTGTGTGTCTGATACTTTTAAGAAAAAATGTTTTACAATAGAAACGTTAATATTCATTTTTTATAGTGGAGAATTATTTTTCTAGGCCAGACCAGCTCAAATATTGAGCTGAGGCAAAAGCAGCCGCAGCAGCCGCAGCAGTGGGACTCGGGTAGTTGGACAACACCAGACTCTGAGCGACATCACAAGAAGCAGCTGTCGCACTCGTCCACGCCTGGAATCGACACCTCCTCCTTGGAGGCGTCAACAATGTCCGACATCTCGTCTTCTTACACGCCGGATCTGACCGAAGTAACAGCCATAGCCGGTCACCACGGCACAGTTGGCAGCTTGGACAGGTACCGCCGCTCTCTCGTGTCCGAGTCCGGCCCAGAGGATGCCACCCTGACCACCACGGACACAACTACTAGCTTTGACTCACTGGGCGATCATTCCACCGCTGGCGCAGCGGCCAGTGCAAGGAGAACCGTGTCCAGCGCCTCCCAGTTCATTGAAGACGACATCGAAAGTTATCCGCTGTACAGTTCCGACACTGAAAGGCAGCGAAGGCGGCTGCAACAGAGGCTGTCGTTGCGGATGCAGCGGCGCAGAGGAAACGATGGATCAGGAGAAGGAGGAGGTTAGCTGCCAATTACTGCCTGTGTTCTGCGGCTGCTGCTGCTGCCGCTGCTCCACAATAAAAAAGCTAACGAATGAGCTTTGCCGCTTATTTGCCGTTCTGCAACCATTCCGCTAAGTCTAAGATAAAGCATTTCTATGGAAACGCATGCGTGTAGGGCACTAAAATACGCTCCGAAATTGTTCAAAATTTATAAGTGTGTAACATGGCTGCACTATTTGTCTTGGCTTCCTGTTTAAGAATCCTAGCTATTAATACCTAAAAAAATTTTCTTAGGAAAAAGTATATTTGCACGAACAATATTTAACGGTGGAAGTCGCATTTTTGAAATAATAAAGTAGAACTGGCCACATTTACATGCCAGCGCATTAATGTATTCGAAATCTGACATTCAAATATTACAACCTTCTCGCATTCCGCCCCCACTCCATCCTGCCCATTCCATCTCTATCGACACGCACCAACTCCATTACCAAAAATCAACCCTCTCGAACCAATCTCCGAAAACGCCTCGGTGAACATTCAATCTGCAGCCGGTCAGAAGCGTCCAACTCCGCCAGCCAGCTTGCCGCTCACGCCAGCCAAAGCTGCCGCTGCCAACATCGAGCCTGCCAAAGTCGACGCCGATTCATCCGATGCTGCTACCGATGCCGAACGCCGACGCTCTTTGAACTCGTTAATGATTCGCGCGATGGAGCACGAGGACAGTCTCCGTTCGGAGATGCGCAGTCTGAGTATTGATGAAGCGCTAAACGCGCCGGACGCAACGCCGCAGGTTGAAGAGAAGTCAATCAGCGAGGAAATGTCAAGGCCGATATCGCCGATGGAAACGGTCGACTCCGAGATGGCCACCCCGGTGCAGGATGTTGCTCCAAGCTTTGAATCTGCCAACACAGCCGCCTCAGCAGCCGCCGAATTCTCTAGTCAGGAGGCACTTGAGGAAGCGTTTGAAAAAGCCCGAGAGCTCCCCTCAGCGCAGTCGTCTTCCTACGCTTCAGCCACAGAAGAAGAAGACGACGATGAGGCTGCCGGGCGAAGCTGGACGGAGCCGCAGCTCCAGTCATCCAGCCTGTTTCACTCCGGCGGCATCCGGCCGGAGGAGCTCGTGTCACCCACGAAAGAAGAAACTGCAGAGCCCGGACGTCGTTTCTCGGCGCTTGTATCCTCTGAATACACCTACCGTAGGATGGAGGAGAAGCTGGACAGTCCAGTGCAGAGTCCAGTGGACGCTTACAAGAAGTTTCCTCCTCAGCACCAGCAACCTGCTGCGCCGGAGCAGTCACCTCAGCCTGCCCCATCTCAAGAGGATGAAAATTCGGCATTCGATGCCAGACTACAACGAGCCGAAGAGCTGATGGCTGAGGCAGAGTGCGTCATTGTCAACCGCTACACTGGTATTGACGAAGATATTGAACAGGTTGGCCTTGAGATTGATCGCGTCATACCTGACAGCATGCTGGTGTCAACTACAACAGCAGCCTCAAAGTCTCCGGATCGTCTGGAACCTGATTGGAGTCGGCAGCTGAGCGAACCCGAGGCTGCTGTGCCAGAGGAAGAGGCTGAAGGTGTCGCCATAGAAACCGAGACGCAAGTTCTAGCTGTGAAATTACATAAGCATAAAGATACACTCTCTGGTTCTGCGGAGTACGAACATTTCGCTGAGCGTGAGGAGACCCAAGCTCCTGCTGAGCCTGAGGAGACTGAAGCTCGTGGTGAGCCTCAAGAGACTGAAGCTCATGCAGAGCCTGAGGAGACTGAAGCTCGTGCTAAGCCTCAAGAGATTGAAGCTCGTGCTGAGCAAGAAGAGACTGAAGATCGCGCAGAGCCTGAGGAGACTGAAGCTCATGAAGAGCCTGAGGAGACTGAAGCTCTTGCTGAGCCTGAGGAGACTGAAGCTCGTGCTAAGCCTCAAGAGACTGAAGCTCATGCAGAGCCTGAGGAGACTGAAGCTCGTGCTGAGCCTGAGGAGACTGAAGCTCGTGAAGAGCCTGAGGAGACTGAAGCTCGTGCTGAGCCTGAGGAGACTGAAGCTCGTGCTAAGCCTCAAGAGACTGAAGCTCGTGGTGAGCCTGAGGAGACTGAAGCTCGTGCTAAGCCTGAGGAGACTGAAGCTCGTGCTGAGCCTGAGGAGACTGAAGCTCATGCAGAGCCTGAGGAGACTGAAGCTCGTGCTGAGCCTGAGGAGACTAAAGCTCGTGCTAAGCCTCAAGAGACTGAAGCTCATGCAGAGCCTGAGGAGACTGAAGCTCGTGCTAAGCCTCAAGAGACTGAAGCTCGTGCTGAGCCTGAAGACACTAAATCTCGTGCTGAGCCTCAAGAGCCTGAAGCTCGTGCTAAGCCTCAAGAGACCGAAGCTCGTGCTGAGCCTGAGGAGACTGAAGCTCGTGCTGAGCTAGAAGAGCCTGAAGCTCGTGCTGAGCCTCAAGAGATTGAAGCTCGTGCTGAGCAAGAAGAGACTGAAGCTCGTGCTGAGCCTGAGGAGACTGAAGCTCGCGCTGAGCCAAAAGAGCCTGAAGCTCGTGCTGAGCCTGAGGAGACTGAAGCTCGTGCTAAGCCTCAAGAGACTGAAGCTCATGATGAGCCTGAGGAGACTGAAGCTCGTGATGAGCCTGAGGAGCCTGAAGCTCGCGCTGAGCCAGAAGACACTAAATCTCGTGCTGAGCCTGAAGAGACCGAAGCTCGTGCTGAGCCTCAAGAGACTAAAGCTCGTGCTGAGCCTCAAGAGCCTGAAGCTCGTGTAGAACTAGATGAAACACCAGGTACAATTCAGTCTGAGAAGACACCAACTGATCCTGCGGAGACATCAGCTACAATTGCTCCTGAGCAGACATCTGCACTCACTGAGACCCAAGTTCTTGCTGTACAATTGCGTCAACCAGATGAGCTGACTGAAGCCATTGCCAACAAGGACATTGTCGTGTCAGATAGAACCACTGGATCAAAGTTCGTTCCGAGTGAGAATGAAACTGAAGCCCGTGATGAAAGAGAGGAGACTGAAGCTCATGCAGAGCCTGAGGAGACTGAAGCTCGTGCTGAGCCTGAGAAGACTGAAGCTCGTGCTGAGCCTGAGGAGACTGAAGCTCGTGCTGAGCCTGAGAAGACTGAAGCTCGTGCTGAGCAAGAAGAGACTGAAGATCGTGCAGAGCCTGAGGAGACTGAAGCTCATGAAGAGCCTGAGGAGACTGAAGCTTTTGCTGAGCCTGAGGAGACTGAAGCTCGTGCTAAGCCTCAAGAGACTGAAGCTCATGCAGAGCCTGAGGAGACTGAAGCTCGTGCTGAGCCTGAGGAGACTGAAGCTCGTGAAGAGCCTGAGGAGACTGAAGCTCGTGCTGAGCCTGAGGAGACTGAAGCTCGTGCTGAGCCTCAAGAGCCTGAAGCTCGTGTAGAACTAGATGAAACACCAGGTACAATTCAGTCTGAGAAGACACCAACTGATCCTGCGGAGACATCAGCTACAATTGCTCCTGAGAAGACATCTGCACTCACTGAGACCCAAGTTCTTGCTGTACAATTGCGTCAACCAGATGAGCTGACTGAAGCCATTGCCAACAAGGACATTGTCGTGTCAGATAGAACCACTGGATCAAAGTTCGTTCCGAGTGAGAATGAAACTGAAGCCCGTGATGAAAGAGAGGAGACTGAAGCTCATGCAGAGCCTGAGGAGACTGAAGCTCGTGCTGAGCCTGAGAAGACTGAAGCTCGTGCTGAGCCTGAGGAGACTGAAGCTCGTGCTGAGCCTGAGAAGACTGAAGCTCGTGCTGAGCAAGAAGAGACTGAAGATCGTGCAGAGCCTGAGGAGACTGAAGCTCATGAAGAGCCTGAGGAGACTGAAGCTCGTGATGAGCCTCAAGAGACTGAAGCTCGTGGTGAGCCTGAGGAGACTGAAGCTCGTGCTAAGCCTGAGGAGACTGAAGCTCGTGCAGAGCCTGAGGAGACTGAAGCTCATGCAGAGCCTGAGGAGACTGAAGCTCGTGCTGAGCCTGAGGAGACTGAAGCTCGTGCTAAGCCTCAAGAGCCTGAAGCTCGTGCTGAGCCAGAAGAGACTGAAGCTCGTGCTAAGCCTCAAGAGATTGAAGCTCGTGCTGAGCAAGAAGAGACTGAAGCTCGTGCTGAGCCTGAAGAGACTGAAGCTCGCGCTGAGCCAAAAGAGCCTGAAGCTCGTGCTGAGCCTGAGGAGACTGAAGCTCGTGCTAAGCCTCAAGAGACTGAAGCTCATGATGAGCCTGAGGAGACTGAAGCTCGTGATGAGCCTGAGGAGCCTGAAGCTCGCGCTGAGCCAGAAGACACTAAATCTCGTGCTGAGCCTGAAGAGACCGAAGCTCGTGCTGAGCCTCAAGAGACTAAAGCTCGTGCTGAGCCTCAAGAGCCTGAAGCTCGTGTAGAACTAGATGAAACACCAGGTACAATTCAGTCTGAGAAGACACCAACTGATCCTGCGGAGACATCAGCTACAATTGCTCCTGAGAAGACATCTGCACTCACTGAGACCCAAGTTCTTGCTGTACAATTGCGTCAACCAGATGAGCTGACTGAAGCCATTGCCAACAAGGACATTGTCGTGTCAGATAGAACCACTGGATCAAAAATCGTTCCGAGTGAGAATGAAACTGAAGCCCGTGATGAAAGAGAGGAGACTGAAGCTCGTGCTGAGCCTGAGAAGACTGAAGCTCGTGCTGAGCCTGAGGAGACTGAAGCTCGTGCTAAGCCTCAAGAGACTGAAGCTCATGCAGTGCCTGAGGAGACTGAAAATCGTGATGAGCCTGAAGAGACCGAAGCTCGTGCTGAACCAGAAGAGACTGAAGCTCGCGCTGAGCCAGAAGAGACCGAAGCTCGTGCTGAACCTGAGGAGACTGAAGCTCGTGCTGAGACTGAAGAGACTGAAGCTCGCGCTGAGCCAGAAGAGACTGAAGCTCGTGATGAGCCTGACGAGACTGAAGCTCGTGCTGAGCCTGAAGAGACCGAAGCTCGTGCTGAGCAAGAAGAGACTGAAGCTCGTGATGAGCCTCAAGAGACTGAAGCTGGTGCTGAGCCAGAAGAGACTGAAGCTCGTGATGAGCCTGAAGAGACTGAAGCTCGTGCTGAGCCTCAAGAAACTGAAGCTGGTGCTGAGCCAGAAGAAACTGAAGCTCGTGCTGAGCCTCAAGAAACTGAAGCTCGTGCTGAGCCTGAAGAGACTGAAGCTCGTGCTGAGCCTGAGGAGACCGAAGCTCGTGCTGAGCCTGAGGAGACTGAAGCTCGTGCAGAGCCTGAGGAGACTGAAGCTCGTGCTGAGCCTGAGGAGACTGAAGCTCGTGCTAAGCCTCAAGAGAATGAAGCTCGTGGTGAGTCTGAGGAGACTGAAGCTCGTGCTGAGCCTGAGGAGACTGAAGCTCGTGCAGAGCCTGAGGAGACTGAAGCTCGTGCTAAGCCTCAAAAGACCGAAGCTCGTGCTGAGCCTGAGGAGACTGAAGCTCGTGCTGAGCTAGAAGAGCCTGAAGCTCGTGCTGAGCCTCAAGAGATTGAAGCTCGTGCTGAGCCTCAAGAGACTGAAGCTCGTGATGAGCCTGAGGAGACTGAAGCTCGTGATGAGCCTGAGGAGCCTGAAGCTCGCGCTGAGCCAGAAGACACTAAATCTCGTGCTGAGCCTGAAGAGACCGAAGCTCGTGCTGAGCCTCAAGAGACTAAAGCTCGTGCTGAGCCTCAAGAGCCTGAAGCTCGTGTAGAACTAGATGAAACACCAGGTACAATTCAGTCTGAGAAGACACCAACTGATCCTGCGGAGACATCAGCTACAATTGCTCCTGAGCAGACATCTGCACTCACTGAGACCCAAGTTCTTGCTGTACAATTGCGTCAACCAGATGAGCTGACTGAAGCCATTGCCAACAAGGACATTGTCGTGTCAGATAGAACCACTGGATCAAAGTTCGTTCCGAGTGAGAATGAAACTGAAGCCCGTGATGAAAGAGAGGAGACTGAAGCTCATGCAGAGCCTGAGGAGACTGAAGCTCGTGCTGAGCCTGAGAAGACTGAAGCTCGTGCTGAGCCTGAGGAGACTGAAGCTCGTGCTAAGCCTCAAGAGACTGAAGCTCATGCAGAGCCTGAGGAGACTGAAAATCGTGATGAGCCTGAAGAGACCGAAGATCGTGCTGAGCCAGAAGAGACTGAAGCTCGTGCTGAGCCAGAAGAGACCGAAGCTCGTGCTGAACCTGAGGAGACTGAAGCTCGTGCTGAGCCTGAAGAGACTGAAGCTCGCGCTGAGCCAGAAGAGACTGAAGCTGGTGCTGAGCCAGAAGAGACTGAAGCTCGTGATGAGCCTGAAGAAACTGAAGCTCGTGCTGAGCCTCAAGAAACTGAAGCTGGTGCTGAGCCAGAAGAGACTGAAGCTCGTGCTGAGCCTCAAGAAACTGAAGCTCGTGCTGAGCCTGAAGAGACTGAAGCTCGTGCTGAGCCTGAGGAGACTGAAGCTCGTGCAGAGCCTGAGGAGACTGAAGCTCGTGCTGAGCCTGAGGAGACTGAAGCTCGTGCTAAGCCTCAAGAGAATGAAGCTCGTGGTGAGTCTGAGGAGACCGAAGCTCGTGCTGAGCCTCAAGAGACTAAAGCTCGTGCTGAGCCTCAAGAGCCTGAAGCTCGTGTAGAACTAGATGAAACACCAGGTACAATTCAGTCTGAGAAGACACCAACTGATCCTGCGGAGACATCAGCTACAATTGCTCCTGAGCAGACATCTGCACTCACTGAGACCCAAGTTCTTGCTGTACAATTGCGTCGACCAGATGAGCTGACTGAAGCCATTGCCAACAAGGACATTGTCGTGTCAGATAGAACCACTGGATCAAGGTTCGTTCCGAGTGAGAATGAAACTGAAGCCCGTGATGAAAGAGAGGAGACTGAAGCTCATGCAGAGCCTGAGGAGACTGAAGCTCGTGCTGAGCCTGAGGAGACTGAAGCTCGTGCTAAGCCTCAAGAGACTGAAGCTCATGCAGAGCCTGAAGAGACTGAAGCTCGTGCTGAGCCAGAAGAGACTGAAGCTCGTGCTGAGCCAGAAGAGACCGAAGCTCGTGCTGAGCCTGAGGAGACTGAAGCTCGTGCGGAGCCTGAAGATACTGAAGAGCCAGAAGAGGCGGATACTCGTGCCGAGCCTGAGGAGACTGAAGCTCGCGCTGAGCCAGAAGAGACTGAAGCTCGTGCTGAGCCTCAAGAGACTGAAGCTGGTGCTCAGCCAAAAGAGACTGAAGCTATTTCTGAGCCTGAGGAGACTGAAGCTCATGCAGAGCCAGAGGAGACTGAAGCTCATGCAGAGCCAGAGGAGACTGAAGCTCGTGCTGAGCCTCATGAGACTGAAGCTCGTGCTGAGCCTGAAGATACTGAAGCTCATTCTGAGCCTGAGGAGACTGAAGCTCGTGCTGCGCCTGAAGAGACTGAAGCTCGCGCTGAGCCAGAAGAGAGTGAAGCTCGTGCTGAGCCAGAGGAGACTGAAGCTCGTGCTGAGCCTCAAGAGACTGAAGCTCGTGATGAGCCTGAGGAGCCTGAAGCTCGCGCTGAGCCAGAAGACACTAAATCACGTGCTGAGCCTGAAGAGACTGAAGCTCGTGCTGAGCCTCAAGAGACTAAAGCTCGTGCTGAGCCTCAAGAGCCTGAAGCTCGTGCAGAACTAGATGAAACACCAGGTACAATTCAGTCTGAGAAGACACCAACTGATCCTGCGGAGACATCAGCTACAATTGCTCCTGAGCAGACATCTGCACTCACTGAGACCCAAGTTCTTGCTGTACAATTGCGTCAACCAGATGAGCTGACTGAAGCCATTGCCAACAAGGACATTGTCGTGTCAGATAGAACCACTGGATCAAAGTTCGTTCCGAGTGAGAATGAAACTGAACCCCGTGATGAAAGAGAGGAGACTGAAGCTCATGCAGAGCCTGAGGAGACTGAAGCTCGTGCTGAGCCTGAGGAGACTGAAGCTCGCGCTGAGCCAGAAGAGACTGAAGCTCGTGCTGAGCAAGAAGAGACTGAAGCTCGTGATGAGCCTGAAGAAACTGAAGCTCGTGATGAGCCTGAAGAAACTGAAGCTCGTGCTGAGCCTCAAGAAACTGAAGCTCGTGCTGAGCCAGAAGAGACTGAAGCTCGTGATGAGCCTGAAGAAACTGAAGCTCGTGCTGAGCCTGAAGAGACTGAAGCTCGTGCTGAGCCAGAAGAGACTGAAGCTCGTGCTGAGCCAGAAGAAACTGAAGCTCGTGCTGAGCCTGAAGAGACTGAAGCTCGTGCTGAGCCAGAAGAGACTGAAGCTCGTGCTGAGCCAGAAGAAACTGAAGCTCGTGCTGAGCCTCAAGAAACTGAAGCTCGTGCTGAGCCAGAAGAAACTGAAGCTCGTGCTGAGCCTCAAGAAACTGAAGCTCGTGCTGAGCCTCAAGAAACTGAAGCTTGTGCTGAGCCTGAAGAGACTGAAGCTCGTGCTGAGCCAGAAGAAACTGAAGCTCGTGCTGAGCCTGAAGAGACTGAAGCTCGTGCTGAGCCAGAAGAGACTGAAGCTCGTGCTGAGCCAGAAGAAACTGAAGCTCGT
This sequence comes from Macrostomum lignano, assembly GCA_002269645.1. Classification (NCBI taxonomy): domain Eukaryota; kingdom Metazoa; phylum Platyhelminthes; family Macrostomidae; genus Macrostomum; species Macrostomum lignano. The sequence continues at coordinate 339,862 of NIVC01000245.1, forward strand.
GCTGAGCCTGAAGAGACTGAAGCTCGTGCTGAGCCAGAAGAGACTGAAGCTCGTGCTGAGCCAGAAGAAACTGAAGCTCGTGCTGAGCCTCAAGAAACTGAAGCTCGTGCTGAGCCAGAAGAAACTGAAGCTCGTGCTGAGCCTCAAGAAACTGAAGCTCGTGCTGAGCCTCAAGAAACTGAAGCTTGTGCTGAGCCTGAAGAGACTGAAGCTCGTGCTGAGCCAGAAGAGACTGAAGCTCTTGCTGAGCCAGAAGCGGCCGAAGCTCGTGCTGAATCAGAAGAGACTAAAGCTCGTGCCGAGCCTGAGGAGACTGAAGCGCTTGCTGAGCCAGAAGAGCCTGAAGTTCCTGAAGACTTACTGAAGACATCTGTACTGACTGGAACACAAGTTCTTCCTGTGGAGTTACGTCAGCCAAGTGACCTTGAAGCAGTTACTGACAAGGATATTGTTGCTTCAGACAGAGCCACTGGACCAGAATTCGTTCCCAGCAAAAATGACCCAGAAGTATTTATCAAACAAAACCTACCAGAAGAAGACACATCGGGTGGCATTCAAAACAAAGATGAAGTGACGTATAAAGTAGAAAATTTTGAGTTTGATTTGGTAAAAAAGCTGGTGAATGACGCAATTGAAACGGCGTTACGCGCTGAAGAGTCCAGATTCAGAGGTATTTTCGAGCAAAATGGTACCACACAGAAAGAGCCTCGCTCTGTTGAGACCGAGCCACAAGAGGAGCCTCGCACTGCTGAGTCCGTCGAGACCGAGCCCGAGTCACAGGAGGAGCCTCGCACGGTTGAGTCCCTTGAGCCCGAGCCACAGGAGGAGCCTCGCACGGTTGAGTCCCTTGAGACCGAGCCACAGGAGGAGCCTCGCACTGTTGAGTCCCTTGAGCCGGAGCCACAGGAGGAGCCTTGCACTGTTGAGTCCGTCGAGACCGAGCCACAGGAGGAGCCTCGCACTGTTGAGTCCCTTGAGCCCGAGCCACAGGAGGAGCCTCGCACTGTTGAGTCCGTCGAGACCGAGCCACAGGAGGAGCCTCGCACTGTTGAGTCCGTCGAGACCGAGCCACAGGAGGAGCCTCGCACGGTTGAGTCCCTTGAGACCGAGCCACAGGAGGAGCCTCGCACTGTTGAGTCCCTTGAGCCGGAGCCACAGGAGGAGCCTCGCACTGTTGAGTCCGTCGAGACCGAGCCACAGGAGGAGCCTCGCACTGTTGAGTCCCTTGAGCCCGAGCCACAGGAGGAGCCTTGCACTGTTGAGTCCCTTGAGCCGGAGCCACAGGAGGAGCCTCGCACTGTTGAGTCCGTCGAGACCGAGCCACAGGAGGAGCCTCGCACTGTTGAGTCCCTTGAGCCCGAGCCACAGGAGGAGCCTTGCACTGTTGAGTCCCTTGAGCCGGAGCCACAGGAGGAGCCTCGCACTGTTGAGTCTGTTGAGCCCGAGCCACAGGAGGAGCCTTGCACTGTTGAGTCTATTGAGACCGAGCCACAGGAGGAGCCTCGCACGGTTGAGTCCCTTGAGCCCGAGTCACAGGAGGAGCCTCGCACTGTTGAGTCCGTTGAGAAGCCTTGCATTTTTGAAATCACTGAGACGGAGTGTCAATCATTACCTGTTCAATTGATACTCCGATCCACTGGTTCACAGTTTACTGATGAAGAAGGTACTGACTTACAGGCTTCAGATAAGGAGACCGATACAGCAGTTCTCTCTGGAGTTGGAGAACGGCCGCAGTCTGCTGCTTCTCATGATAATGTAGAGGAACAGCTAAAAACAACAGATGCTCATAAGGATGCTGAGGAACAAACAGAAAGTGAGGAAATTCTTGAAAACTCTGAAGCAGCGTCTTCGCTTGAAAAAGTTTCAGAAATTGTGATTCACGATGCAAAAACTTCGGATATGTCCGAGCATAAGGAAGAAAAGGGTGATAAGCCATCAAATGAAGAGCAGAATGTTGCAGAACTTAACGAAGTAAAATTAAAAGGTGTGGAGCAAGGTACTGCTCAATCAGATGACTTGGACTCAGATCAGAAAACCGATGACTCACTAATTGACGCCTGTGCGAGAGATTGTGTTCAAAAAGCTTTGATCGCCGCTTTAAAGAGCCTTTCGGGCGTTAGACATTCAGTTGAGCACGAGGGCACTGAGACAGATTCGGTTCAAGAGCCCGAGGAAGCTGAAACCCTTCTAGTTGAGCACAAGGACGCGATTCAAGAGCCCCAGGAAGCTGTGATTCTTTCGGTTGAGCACAAGGACACTGAGTCACAGCCGCTTCAAGAGCCCGAGGAAGCTGAGATTCTTTCGGTTGAGCACAAGGACACTGAGTCACGTACAGTGCAAGAGCCCGAGGAACCCGAGATTCTTTCGGTTGAGCACAAGGACACTGAGCCACAGCCGCTTCAAGAGCCCGGGGAAGCTGAGATTCTTTCGGTTGAGCACAAGGACACTGAGCCACAGCCGCTTCAAGAGCCCGAGGAAGCTGAGATTCTTTCGGTTGAGCACAAGGACACTGAGCCACAGCCGCTTAAAGAGCCCGAGGAAGCTGTGACAAAGCAGGAAACAGAGCCTCTTCCCAATATGACTGAACCTACATGCAGTGTTGCTAGAACTGAAACATTAGTGCTGGCCGTTCAACTAAGGATATCAAGCGGTATGGACACTTTTGTATCGACGGGTAACGATTTACGCGACACAGAGTCCCAGTTTGTCGCGTCTCAACTTTCTCCGGGGGAGCTACCAGTTGAATACGAGTACAAGGACCCTGAGGAACAGTCAGTGGAGTACAAAGAATCTGAGGAGCAGCGTGTTGACTACCAAGACTCCGAAGAGAAGCCTGTGGACTACAGAAAGACTGAAGAGCAGCCTGTTGAGTACAAAGAAACTGAAGAGCAGCCTGTTGAGTACAAAGAAACTGAAGAGCAGCCTGTTGAGTACAAAGAAACTGAAGAGCAGTCTGTTGATTACACGGAGACTGAAGAGCAGCCTGTTGAGTACAGAGAGACTGAAGAGCTGCCTGTTGAGTCCATCGAGGCTGATGAGCTTGCAGTTGATGGACGAAAGGCTAAAGCAGGTTCACCCTCACAAATGCAGAGTACCTCTCCTACTCGTAAGGAAGGCGAAGAGGGTCATAAACTTTCAGAGTCTCTTCAGTCTGAGCAGCTGGACGAAGATGAGGCCCAAGTCGTCGAGGATGAAGAAGAAATGCTGTATTCTAACGAGAGCGAACCAGGCAGCGACGCCCGTTACGAAGATGATTTTGATGCCGAAGGCGAAGATGACGAAAGACCAGCGGGTCGTGAAGGCTCGCTACAACAGGAACAGGAGGCAGCAAGTGATGAAGAAGCTGCTGTACCACAATCGGACCAGAATATTTTTCGTCACCAAACTAAACCAGCTGTCGCTGAGCCTGAGGCTTGTATTCTACTCGGTCCGGACGCCTTTATACTTGTTGAGCAGTCTGATGAGGCTGCTTCTGCTATTGTTAACCCTGCGGTTTCTGCTGGCCCGAGCGAGCTGCCAGAATACGACGAGGAGATTCCTGGCGAATCCGCTCAGAGTCCTGAATCATTTGATTCCGTCATCAAGCGGTCTCTGCCGGCGCTGGCCAATCTCAGCCTGGCGGCGTCAACGGCGGAGGAGCCCAGAAACCTGGACAAGTCGGTTGGGACGAGTCCTGTCTCTCCTGGACTGGCTAGGGGCACTTCTGCGATGAGCGGCACCAACTCCGCTTCGCCTGACGAGTGCCAGTTTCAGTTGGAGGATCCGGAGGGCCAGTTGGAAGCGCAACGCCTAGACACTGGAACCATGGAAGCGTCTGTGGTTACGCTTGAGGACTCCGAGACCAGCCAGCCGCCAATGGCTCATTCCTCCGAACTGCCACGGGACGCGTCTTCGCTTAGCCAGGACGCCTCCAAGTCTAGCGAAGTTCTTAGCTCCGGCATCAGTGTAACCGACAACCGGTTTGGCCCTTCGGCAACTGCTGATGACATTCCCAGCATTGTAGGACAAGATGACAGCGGCTTTATACTGCTAACTCGAGATGACGCCGCTTCAGATATTGACTTCGAGAGCGGCGGAGAAGCTGAAGAAGAAACGGAAGTTGCTCGCAGAATATTTGATGACGCAACGGATGTGTCAACTTCTCTGGTTAGTGACGTTGCCTCCACGCTAGCTGGACAGGACGACGATACGGTGCAGAACTCAGAATGTGAGGAAGAGACGGCCGATGCGGATGATGCAAGAGTTTTTTTAGAAGAAGCACAACGACGTTCAACCCTATCTTCATCAACCACATCGGGTGGACCAAAAAGCCCTACAATGTCTGGTGAGGCGTTCGAGGAATTGGAGGTGCCGTCGGATCAGAGCGACGAAGAAGCGGCTCGTCAGTTGGCTTCTCGTGATTTGAGCTCCGCTGCGGATGCCGTCGAGTCGGAGGAATTCGAGCGCACAGCAAAGGAGAGGCTGGAGCGCTCGCTACAAGAGGAAGAACTAGCGTTGGATTTCGAAAAGGCTGCCGAGCAGATAATGATTAAGCAAGGCGAAAAGGATGACGTTGAAGATGAGAATGCCGAGAGCCAAGAATACGAAGGCTTTCGGACCTCGGTTGGCGACATCGACTCGGAGCTGTTCCAGGGAGCTGTGTATCAGGAAGGAGACGACTACGCTGAAGAATCAGATGAAGAAGACGACGAGGATGATGACGAGGGCGAAGAACCACTCGGCGCTTCTCCCAAAGCCGCGTACGTTTTCATGACGAATAAGGCTGTTGAACAGGTGGTCATCGATGACAATCTTCTGTCGCCAATCATGGAGTTAAAGGAAACACCGGAGAGCTCTCCAGAGCAGCGCTTGTCTCAACAACAACGACAACAGCAACAACCGCAGCCGGAGAAGCATCTCCAGCCGTCAATGCAGCAGCAGCTACAAGTGGCCAAGTCTCCACCAAAAATCGGCTTCGAAATCGAGCCGCCACTTACTGAAGAAGATGAAGAGACGCCAACAGCAGCTGGACTTTCCTCCTCGTTTGGCTCGAAAAAATCGGACCGTTTTCCGGAGATGCTTCAACAGAAGCAGGTCGACAAAAGCGAAGAATCTTACAGGCCGAGTGCGCAGCAGAAGTCTGACTCGCCTGTCGAGTCGGGCGAATCCGACTTCGAGATGATCGCCGCACCGCAAGAAGACGCGGCATCGGGCTCGCTGACCGAGTTTGAGCGGCTCGAGCGGGAGCTGGAGACAGCGGAGGAGCCTGCAGAGTCGGTAATGGAGGATGTCGAAGAAGTTGACGAGGACATTCAACAAGATGATGAAGAGGATTCTGTCGAACCAGACCAGGCCGACAGTCAGATCTATTCCGAAGCGTCTAAGATTGCTGAAGCTCTGAAAGTGCCAGAGGTTCGGTTCGAGGAAGCGGACGCTGGTAAAGACGCCGATAGTCTTGGTGAAGAGGACGAGGAGGACGAAGAGCCGGTCGCGGCCGCCGTAGCTCAGAGGCGATTCCCGCCCGGCCGGTCGAAAAAGATTGCCCCGGTGATGGAGTCGTCGATGGCGTCGTCTGTGTGCGCACCGAGTGAGGCCGACTCACTCACCGAGGAGGCCCAGCTGGCCATGAGCCGCAGTGTCGATAGCATCGATGCGGAGGCGTCCTCGACAGCAGGCGGCGATGGCAGCAGCGGCGGTGGCGGCTGGACTCTAGGCTACTCAATGAGCACCGACAAGGTCCGGGTGGTACCGGAGCCTGGCCCAGGGATGGTTAGTTCGACTGACAGCCTCGACTGGGAGACTTCAGCTGGAGCAGAGACTACGTCACCTGAGGATACTCTATAGGTACAGAGAGTCGAGAAAGAAGTCTCAAGTCCCTTCTTACTATCCCCCTGTCCGAGTCCCTTGCCCTGGAGTGGCAGCTTTAGCAGCTAGTGCATCGGGTGTCTGATGCCTCGATAGCTGCACAAGAGCTGCCAGTTTGGCTAAGTCTAACACCGCTGCTGTTGTATATAGCGAGTATTGATAAATCTGTTATTTATGTTGTCGCAATCTAACACTGTCGGTGAGTCCTAATCTTTTCCTTCACTAATTACTCACTTGAGTTTCTAGCTTGTATTTTGAGGTTAGTGCAGCACAGGGCAATCACTTACTTCATGTTTTATTTTCTGACAATTTTTTTTCTAGACGCTTTAAAACATTCTCAGAATGCTACTATACTACTGTCTGCAAGTAGTGCATTGTTAGAATCGTCAAAAACGAAGAAAAACGAAAATTATTTCATGGAAAAACCAATAACAGTCGACTTCTACTTAGATAATAAAAATGAGTATAAATTCCCTTAGTGAGGCTAAACCAGATTGACGCAGTTGAGAGGACGAGACAGAAGATTCCTGCCAGTTGGACGCAAAAGCATTGAATTATTTCTAGACCAGATGAGCTCCTCTCAAGACGCTCCGAACGTCCAAGAGGCGGTCAAGAAGGAAGACAGTAACACAGAATCCCAGCTGCCTGAGGCAACATTGAAGCCACAGCACTTGCAAAATCAGCAGACATCCAAAAAGGAACAGACTCAACTTCTTGCGATAGGCAGTGCTCCGGAAAGGCAGGGAGCAGTTGGTCATGCTGGCCAGGCCGTCCCAGCAACTGGTGCAGTGGGAAAAAAGCTAGGACACGGTGAGATACTCATGGGCAGTTCAGCATGAGTCATAATAGCTGTGACACTATGAGCAGTCTTAGTCAGGGTCATATAGTTGTGACGCTATGAGCGGTCTACTCAGGGTCATACAACTGTCACACTATAAGCAGTATAGTTAGGGTCATAGTTGTGACGCTATGAGCAGTCTACTCAGGGTCATACAACTGTCACACTATAAGCAGTATAGTTAGGGTCATAGTTGTGACGCTATGAGCAGTGTACTCAGGGTCATATAGCTGTCAAACTATGAGCAGTATAGTCAGGGTCATATAGTTGTGACGGTATGAGCAGTGTACTCAGGGTCATATAGTTGTGACACTATGAGCAGTGTACTCAGGGTCATTTAGCTGTGACGCTATGAGCAGTTCGGTCAGTGTCACAGGGTCATATAATTGTGACACTATGAGCAGTGTACTCAGGGTCATATAGCTGTCACACTATGAGCAGTATAGTCAGGGTTGTGATCCTATGAGCCAGTTTGTTCAAGGTCATAGCTGTGACAATATGAGAAGTTAGGTCAGGCCTATGGCATGGCCAGCTGCGACTATCTTATTGCTGTATCAAAATCTAATAGATGAATAAAACTTCCACTATATTGCAGAAATGTCTCTAATCAGTATGGACGAAGACTATGTAGTTGAAATTGATCCTAGAGAGCACGATCACTTCCTGTCCCAAGGAATACCAGAAGAATTTCGTGAATAGTACTAGTAAGATACGCAACAGTGTGTCCTTGAAACAAAGGACGATTTTACATTTACACGAACATGTGTACCTCTACACTTAACATGTCATTGAATTGTTTGTAGTCGTAGAAACCGCCCCAAAACAAGTGCAAGTAACTGCTATACACTGCAAGTATTTTCTTTGTCCGCGTTCAATATACACGCGTGAATTATCATTTTCAGCTCACAAATATTTCTTATCGTTGTCCATGCACTTATGTGTGAAGTATTTATTCAGCAGCTTGAGAACTAACAAAAACTCGCGCGTTTGCTTGAATCCTGAGTTGTCGCTGCGTACAATGAAGTATGACCGTGTTTATTTTGATGCACAAAAATATTATTTTGTTTAAAATTGCCATTTTTCAGACGGCACTCCTCCGGCAGCAGCGCGATGATCAGCAATGAAAATGCAGAGGCTGAACTACGAAAAACTGACGCCCAAAAAGTTAAACATTTATTAGCAAATCTATTACTGCATCGATATCAATTATAGTTGTTGCCAACTGATATAAATGATATACCATGAGTCTATGAAATTCAGTTTTTGAGGATACATTAGTGCGCTATACTTACAGATTGGTTAAATCCAAATGTCAACTGTTTATAACAAACACTAAATTGGTTCAAGCAAGAAACTCTCATTAATAATTTAGTATGTGATTTCTAACAAGGGTTGAAAGGGGAGGTAACGCAATCGATGTAGCTAGTAATTAAATTACTTTACTTAATTACTTTTAGAGCAGCTTGTAAAGAAATAAAAGTAACATGAGTAGTGACGCGCTAATATATCTGAGCATCCAATCTCAGCAACTTGGTCAGCCATTTATAACAAAATATCACGCAAAAAAGTCGCGTGAGACAGTCTTTTGCTGCTTAATTAAGAGAAAAACCTGCGCCCTCTTCTCTGCATATTCGGCTACTTCATAAAGACAACTCATAGAGCTGGGAAAATACACAGCTCGCACGCATACTCTGATCTGCAATAAAATACAAAAGTACAAATTAAACTCGCGTCACCGATCACGCCGTTTTCTTTGACTGTTTTCCTCCTAGCAATTCACGCCTAGTTAGATAATTAGCGTCGTTTGCTTGATTAGAACTTTTTATCTTTTATCTGATGGCCGTATTCAACAAATGCACTGTTAACGCGTCTGCTCAATAAGTAACAGTTTAGTAAGCTCGAAATTACTTTATTTGAGCTGGTAATAGAGCATTAAATTTGTTTTTCTAAGTTTTGGTACGTGGTTTCTGTGTTTTGACATAGGCCTTCGCGTTATGTTTTTGTCTCTTTTGATAATTGTAACCCTACACCACTGAAAAAGCCATTGGATAAGAACTAGAATTCTAAACTTGAAACTTGTAAAATTACCGTTTACTATCAAAACAGACGAATAATAAAAAAAGTGATTTTCTATTCTTTCATTACATTGATTAATGTAAGTCCAAATGACTTTTTAAATGGTGGATTGTTTAAGAATTTTGGCGTCTAACTTATAATGATTCTACTTTTATAATTGTCGATTTAAATAGTCACTTTTATACCATATATTACCTGACTTATTCAAAGAAACCATATGTTAATTCAAATGTGCTTTAAATGAACTTTCGCTTTCGAATCGCTGATAACTATAGCTATTGCAGTTAAACAATCTTTTTATTTCTAAAACCGTTTCGCTTCGTTAACTTATAGTTCTGCCTTTCATAATAACCGGTTTTTTAAGCTCAAAAGTCAACTCTACCAACACTTTTGATGCTAAATAAGATCCATTTCTGGCAATTTTCTGTTCAATAACTTTCTCCATCATTTTCGATTATTGATAGATTTAAATTCATTTATAAACTACTTAGTTACTGTACTGTATTAAAAAGTTTATACGCTTTGCTGTAAAAGAAGACTCAAACGGAAGTTCTTCTTTTCAAACTAATTAGACAGCCTAACCTGTCAAATTTTTACTGACCTTCGAGTCCATTTTGGTTTTTATCTTCGTTTACTCGATCAAACCTGATATTTATTTTAGCTCTCATAATATATTCAATATTTATGCGATTTTCTACAAACATTCATTGTAGCTGCTTGACAAAAGAAGTTTTAGAGGCGTATATTTAATTAATTATAAGGACAGTTTCTCACACAAAACTACATGTATCACTCTTACACTGATACATGTATCATGCTTTAGCGAACTTAGCAAATTTAGAATTAAGCTACTTGGCTTTATCTTTGTGAAAGTTGCATTAGCAAATTCATTAATTAGATACTGTTAGTATTTGATTTACTCTGCCAATTTCCTCAATGATCCGTATATACGTTTACTATTGTTTGCTGAATAATACAATTGTATTTAACAATATGCCTGCCGCAATGATCAGAATAGTAAAGCAATATGATATTTATAAACACACATAGTTACGTCAAATACACCTTTGAAAACTGCCATTGCTTTCAGCCTAGATTGAGCTATTAATAATCTAATACGGTGTTTATTATTTAATTTATTTTCGCCAAGTTTCACTGTCAATACGCTAAGATTGCATAGAAAAGAAAAGTGCGTTGACAACTTCATTCGTTCAAAGCCAAGAAGCTCAATGCAGGAAATGTTGCTCAATGGTTTGTTTGAATGATTAAAAAGGAGAGTAACAAAAATGAGTGAAACTACGGAAGAAAGGTAGAGTTGAAATTCTAGCGCATGCATGCACAAGTACGCGTAGCTTTTATAATTTTTCAGAAGCTCAAACTATACATGCCTATATATACATGTAGCTTGGGAATTTAAATTGTGAAAATGTATGCCATTGAAGCTTTTACGACCAGCACAATAGAAAAGGCTATAAAGGATATATAGCACCACAATATTACTGTTGGAACTGGCAAGAACTCCTACTAAGGAACATGGAAACGTGTAAATATTTATTTGTGCCCTAGTTTCAGATAGTTAGAAGATAGATAGAAAGATAGATGAAGGATAGATAGATAGATAGATAGATAGATAGACAGATAGATAGATAGAAAGACAGACAGATAGATAGATAGATAAATAGATGGATAGATAGACAGATAGATAGATAGATAGATAGATAGATAGATAGATAGATAGATAGACAGATAGATAGATAGATAGATAGATAGATAGATAGATAGATAGATAGATAGATGGATAGATAGATAGATAGATATATAGATAGATAGATAGATAGATAGATGGATAGATAGATAGATAGATAGATAGATAGATAGATAGATAGATAGATAGACAGATAGATAGATAGATAGACAGACAGACAGATAGATAGATAGATAGATAGATAGATAGATATATAGATAGATAGATAGATAGATAGATGGATAGATAGATAGATAGATAGATAGATAGACAGATAGATAGATAGATAGACAGACAGACAGATAGATAGATAGACAGACAGACAGATAGATAGATAGATAGATAGATAGATAGATAGATAGATAGATAGATAGATAGATAGATAGATAGATAGATAGATAGATAGATAGATAGATAGATAGATAGATAGACAGATAGATAGATAGATAGATAGACAGACAGACAGATAGATAGATAGATAGATAGATAGATAGATAGATAGATAGATAGATAGATAGATAGATAGATAGATGGATAGATAGATAGATAGATAGATAGATAGACAGATAGATAGATAGATAGACAGACAGACAGATAGATAGATAGACAGACAGACAGATAGATAGATAGATAGACAGACAGATAGATAGATAGATAGATAGATAGATAGATAGATAGATAGATAGATAGATAGATAGATAGATATATATATATATATATATATATAGATAGATTGATAGATATATATATAGATATATAAATAGATAGATAGATAGATACCAAAGCCTCCCGTGGCTAATAGAATTATTCTACAGAAGCAACCTCAGAAACGAAGGAAAACAGGCTGTTAATTAAGAGCAAGGCCAAAGCCTATGGACCTATGCTAACTAAATTACTAATGAATCTGCATCCTGTCTTGCTCTCTTCCGCAAGGACAAGAAAGTTGGCAGGAAAAGGAAGATCGGATTGGCTGCACGTAGAGAATATGTTGCTGTTTGTCAGCATTGGTTATTACTTCAAGCATGTAAACGAGTGTAGCGACACTGATCTCGACGTTTTATCATCATGTAAATTAGCACGTAGCTTTACCCAAAACCAGCAATCACCTTCGGACCCTTTGGGCACATTCAGATGATTTTTAACAGCATTTTAACTATTATAAGTGCGCGAAAAGGCTCGAAAAAATATCTTAGTCGGGTTAAAATTGTATTTTTTACGTCAGAAGCAGAATTATAATGGGAGTCACGAAAAGTACAAATGTGAATGAGGGTGCAAAAATTAGCGAGTCAGGAAGTGTCAGAATCTGAGACTCAGGTGTCAGAATGTGAGAGTCAGGAAGTGTAAGAATGTGGTGGGAGTCAGGAAGTATCAGAATGAGGGAGTAAGGAAGTGTCAGAATGTGAGAGTCAGGTGTCAGAATGTGAGAGTCAGGTGTCAGAATGTGGGAGTCAGGTGTCAGAATGTGGGAATCATATGTTAGAATGTGGGAATCAGGTGTCGGATTGTAGGAATCAGGAAGTGTCAGATTGTAGGAGTCATTTGTCAGAATGTGGGAGTCAGGAAGTGTCAGAATGTGGAAGTCGGGTGTCAGAATGTGGAAGCCGGGTGTCAGAATGTGGAAGTCGGGTGTCAGAATGTGGGAGTCAGGAAGTGTCAGAATGTGAGAGTCAGATGTCAGTCTGTCAGAATGTGGGAGTCAGGAAGGGTCAGAATGTGATAGTCAGGTGTCGGATTGTGGGAATCAGGAAATGTCAGAATTTGGGAATTTGGAAGTGTCAGATTGTAGGAGTCATTTGTCACAATGTGAAAGTCGGGTGTCAGAATGTGAGTCAGGAAGTGTCATAATATGGGAGTCAGGTGTCAGAATGTAGGTTTTATGTTTGAAGTGTGAAAATGGGAGTCAAAGGCTTCCGTACAGGATCTAGAACCCAAAAATTCAGAATTGCAGTAAAAATCAATCAAATGTGTAGCATAGCAGTGAAGTTTCACAATTTAGCTCCAATTTAGAGTAGGAGTTGACAAGAAATCTGAAGTATTTTTCGTTATGCGACTCAGTACAGAACCAAGTGCACCTCCTAGTGATAAGAAAGTTGTCGAAAAAACTGAAGTAGGGGCCTTAAATTGACAGGCTGTCTGTCTTAGCACCAGAATAAGCCTAAAGTCCTAAGACTTGCAAAATATGAATTTTGGCCTACATTTTATTCTTGTGGATGAGAAGTCCTTAGTCAATCAAATTTGACGCTTTTAACACATAAAAAAGGTCTATCAACCCGTGCACCTCCATTTGGGTCACTTTGTCATCTTAATTAACATGCACCAACTTAAGGAAGTCATTTCGTCATTCACCAATGTGGGAATTTTGTGTAAACTGCTTAGATATTTTTATATGAATTTTACTGTTTCCAAATCTTGTTGTCCATTCATCGGCTAATTCTCTTGTACTGTAGTACAGGGTATAGTTTCCAAATTTCCAAGTTACTACGATATCGTACTACGTATCTACACTACTGTTAAATTCATATTCATTAGTATAAATAACTGAACAAAAGAAACTGTTGATTTATCTTCAAAGTTTGACATTTTGCTGCAAAAATTAGAAACATTTTTATAACAGTGCAGTTTAGATTACTTCAATTTTAGTGGGTTCACAAAGCTGTACATTCATTGTCCAGTCTTAAGAGTTTAAAATAACAACGCACAACACAAAGGTCAAATGTTAAAATATGCTATCATAAACGCACTAAAATATTAGATAAGAAACTTTTTAAAGTAGAAAAAAATCAACTTTAAAAATGCAAAATTAAAAGTAATTGCTGCTATCTTGTCCTAAATGAAAGATGATGATTTTTACGGGTTACAATGATGTAAAATTTGGTCATAAGGAAGACTTAAGAGTTATAACACCATCACCAATTGAATTGTTAATGTCGCCGATTATTTCGTTAGTCCTCGCTACTACTTGATAGTCTTCTGCTTTTGCTGTTGTTGCCGCAGCTGCGGGAACGAAGTTTCTTTTCTAAAACGAAAATTAGAAAAAATTGCTTTTAGTTTTTTGCAACTACTAAAAGTAGATGGCTAAATACGCAGTTATCCCTTCATTTTATAGGCAATTTAACAATAGCTGTTTATCCTTCAGTGTCAGTTGACAGTGACTCTTTCAGCAAGAACTGTTTATTCTTCAGTGTCAGTGACAGTGACTCCTTCAGCAAGAACTGTTTATTCTTTAGTGTCAGTGACAGTGACTCCTTCAGCAAGAACTGTTTATTCTTTAGTGTCAGTGACAGTGACTCCTTCAGCAAGAACTGTTTATTCTTCAGTGTCAGTGACAGTGACTCCTTCAGCAAGAACTGTTTATTCTTCAGTGTCAGTGACAGTGACTCCTTCAGCAAGAACTGTTTATTCTTCAGTGTCAGTGACAGTGACTCCTTCAGCAAGAACTGTTTATTCTTTAGTGTCAGTGACAGTGACTCCTTCAGCAAGAACTGTTTATTCTTCAGTGTCAGTGACAGTGACTCCTTCAGCAAGAACTGTTTATTCTTCAGTGTCAGTGACTCCTTCAGCAAGAACTGTTTATCCTTCAGTATCAGTGACTCCTTCAGCAAGAACTGTTTATCCTTCAGTGTCAGTGACAGTGACTCCTTCAGCAAGAACTGTTTATCCTTCAGTATCAGTGACTCCTTCAGCAAGAACTGTTTATTCTTCAGTGTAAGTGTCAGTGACTCCTTCAGCAAGAACTGTTTATCCTTCAGTATCAGTGACTCCTTCAGCAAGAACTGTTTATTCTTCAGTGTCAGTGACTCCTTCAGCAAGAACTGTTTATCCTTCAGTATCAGTGACTCCTTCAGCAAGAACTGTTTATTCTTCAGTGTCAGTAACAGTGACCCCTTCAGCAAGAACTGTTTATTCTTCAGTGTTATTGACAGTGACTCCTTCAGCAAGAACTGTTTATCCTTCAGTGTCAGCTATGCGGTCAACGAGAACCGCTATCCCAGCCTTCAGTACAGAGGTCAGAAAACTCCTCCCGCGAAGCTTCTCTATTCGGCCCTCGGATTTTTTGAAACTTCCCAATAGCAATCCGGCCAGTTCAAGGTTTGTCTCTTTTTCTCAGATCTCTTCTCTCCATTTTTCCTGTTCTCTATCCCCAAAATTACCAGCAATAGCATCATCATCCTCGGAATCTTCAACGGCAGCTCCAGTAGCTCTTTGCTGTTGGCGCTTCTGGCGCCAGCGCTTTCGACACTTGAATTCGCAGCGTCGACACGACGGGCACTGGCACTGGCACCGGCACTCGCTAGCATGGCCGGCTTTATCAACTTCCACCCCGGCCGCTGTGCCAGCTGTCTTACTACCGCTGTCTGGCTCCGCCTCATCGTCAGAGCTGGACGGCCCGGCGGATTCGTGATAGCTGGGGGTGGCGCTGTCGCTAACGATAAAGTCTTTGTCCTCATCACCGGAGCTGCCACTGTCGTCCTTCCTCTGGTCTTTGTCTTTAGTCTTGGCGCTTGCGTCAGATTGCTGTTATAAATAGGGGATAATGGGTTGATGCGCATGGGTTAAATCCAGGATCTGGGAAATCAAGCCGTACTAAAATCACAACATAGTTCGTAGTAAAGCGGCTAATTAAAACTGATCTACAATGACACGCTGAACCCATTTAATTCCAACCTGACACACTGAATCAATTCAAACCCCACCTGACACACTGAATCAATTGAAACCCCACCTGACACACTGAATCAATTCAAACCCCACCTGACACACTGAATCAATTGAAACCCCACCGGACACACTGAATCAATTCAAACCCCACCTGACACACTGAATCAATTCAAACCCCACCTGACACACTGAATCAAATCAAACCCCACCTGACACACTGAATCAATTCAAACCCCACCTGACACACTGAATCAATTCAAACCCCACCTGACACACTGAATCAATTCAAACCCCACCTGACACACTGAATCAATTGAAACCCCACCTGACACACTGAATCAATTGAAACCCCACCTGACACACTGAATCAATTCAAACCCCACCTGACACACTGAATCAATTGAAACCCCACCTGACACACTGGATCAATTGAAACCCCACCGGACACACTGAATCAATTGAAACCCCACCTGACACACTGAATCGATTGAAACCCCACCTGACACACTGAATCGATTGAAACCCCACCTGACACACTGAATCAATTCAAACCCCACCTGACACACTGAATCAATTGAAACCCCACCTGACACACTGAATCAATTCAAACCCCACCTGACACACTAAATCAATTCAAACCCCACCTGACACACTGAATCAATTCAAACCCCACCTGACACACTGAATCAATTCAAACCCCACCTGACACACTAAATCAATTCAAACCTCCGGCGTTTCAGCGGCGTTCTGTAGTCGCATAAAAGTCACAGAAACGTTTTTGCGTCACTAGAATCGTTAGTGCATCACTTCTGAGACGTTCTGGACGCGTTACAGAGTCGTTACTACCGGCCTTTAACAGACTGCTGGATCGTCATTTCTGGGCGAATAGAAGATGCATGCTCATCGACTCAGAAGTGATGCACTAACGATTCTACAGCGACGCTGAAGAGCTTCTGCGACTTTTTTGGTGATTTGTAACGTGACCTCTCGTTGTTTTATAGAGTCGTTTAGAATCACTTCTTTTATAGTTGTACCGTTTTCATCGCGCAATAAACACTCAGTTTCCTATTGAACCCTATTTGCACTTTAACTAGCCTACTAAGTTGTAAGAAGTTAAGCGCCAGCGCAACGATTCTTGGACGACTTTTTCGCAACTCTTACGAGTCTACAACTCACGTGACGCAATTGCGATGCAACAGTCGCCTCTCCATCGCATTTGACGCGTTTGAGTTGTTAAACAGTCACAAGAGTCGCCCCAGACGCACAAGATTCACTAGAGAGTTGTTTGCAATGACTCTTGTCACATGGTATCGTTTCTAACGGGTCCACCTTGAAATTAAACTGAAGCATCAAAAACCCGGCCATAAACCCTGGCACCCAGTCACTAATAATCAACAAACTCCAATGCTACGCTTCAACAATAAAAGCAATCTGCAACTCGAACCTCATCATCCTTGTCCTCTATCTCTGCAGCTTCCTCCCGAGCGGCATCGGTTTGAAATTCATCATCCGACACTGCAGCAGCCGGCTCCACAGAGAATAGCTTACGACCGTCAACCTCTCGGACAACGGTTCTCATCCGGTCAGGTACGGGGTAGCGCCTCTCGGCTACGCCCAGGTTAATCAGACTTTCAAGCTGTTCCTCGTGCGCCTAAAGAAAAAACACAAATTAGCTATTAAATCAGGGTATGGGCCGTCAAGCGTTTTTGCCTTAACGGCCAGATAAATAATATGTCAGTCAGTCAGTCAGTCATTCAGTCAGTCAGTCAGTCAGTCAGTCAGTCAGTCAGTCAGTCAGTCAGTCAGTCAGTCAGTCAGTCAGTCAGTCAGTCAGTCAGTCAGTCAGTCAGTCAGTCAGTCAGTCAGTCAGTCAGTCAGTCAGTCAGTCAGTCAGTCAGTCAGTCAGTCAGTCAGTCAGTCAGTCAGTCAGTCAGTCAGTCAGTCAGTCAGTCAGTCAGTCAGTCAGTCAGTCAGTCAGTCAGTCAGTCAGTCAGTCAGTCAGTCAGTCAGTCAGTCAGTCAGTCAGTCAGTCAGTCAGTCAGTCAGTCAGTCAGTCAGTCAGTCAGTCAGTCAGTCAGTCAGTCAGTCAGTCAGTCAGTCAGTCTTTTGTAAGCCAAAAGAATGCTCACCTGCTCGTGTAGATCTAACCTAACAAGATGCTCTTCCTCATCATCGGAGAGGACCATTGAGCGCCGGTTTTTATGCGGACTGATGATCTCATCATCATCATCAATTACATCAGATTCTAATCCAATACTGTTTCCACAAACAATTGAAAATGAAGATTTAGTTTTTGGAACTGTAGCCTCGGCAATCTCACTGTCGAAATTGCTTGAACTATTGCTATCAGTATTGCAGCTCTGCAACTTTTGACTAGTCATAATTTCAACTGAATGAGCAATATGTTTGATCTTTATAAGTGTTTAACAAACTTAGACAGGCAGGAAATGATAAAATTGGTGCACAGATTGAATTGGATTTTAAACAGTATAAAAATTACAACAAAAAATCACTTTAACTAACTTTATTGACATCAGTGCATGCGCCTAAATGACTGGATATTATTATTAGCTGCTAAAAATAGAAACTGTATATGTATAAGTTTAAAATATGACTTCTTGCTTTGCACCAGCACCAATCAAGCTTGTTAATTTACAAATTGCAGCTTGGTTTCATTTCCAATTTTTAACCAACTGTTTTTTATACCCTTTAGATATTGTCTGAGGCTTTATCAATTTGATTTCTAGAAGAGTAACAATTTTTCTAAACATGGCTTTCTTTAACTACATAGTTAAGCCTAGAAAAATATCCTGCTAACTAGTTTGTCTTGAGTTAAATATATTTTCTTTTAATATGTTAAATACTTTCATTTTGAAGGGATATTATAGACTAAACTATGTGGTATATAATATAAGGCTTAAGATTATAGTCACCTCTTATCTACTAGTTGGCACTGTTTTTTTAGCTACTAGATTTGGTGACTACAAACTCAGACTTTGGCAACACTATTTGGCATGGATTTTATAGGTTCACATCTAATATTAACAGTAGAACTACCAAGAGAGAGAGAGCTTCCCCCCCCCTGACATTTTTTCTACAATGGAATGGAGCAACGCAGGCACACAAAATTCAAGAACACGGGGCTAACTTTTTTTGCCCACCTTCTCAAACAAGAATCACTCCCCTCTAGACCATCAAGATATTCAACAATTCTGCTAGGTCATATTTTTCCCATAAGCACTAGTGTATTCAGTACACCCCTGTGCACCAATCAGTGCTGCACCTTAGTGTAGTCTTGCCAAGCCTCCAAATTTCATTAGCATGTTGACCACATGTGTCTACATCAGCTCTGACTTGATTAGATATATAACAATTGAACACATTGTATTAAGATATAAGAAGGCTTTTGGGAGGAATAGAGTTTAAAGAGTCAAGAGAATTAGGGGTTATGGACTGATCTCTACCTATAAAAATCAAAACTCTGTCTGTCTGTCTGTCTGTGGACAAATTACTTCGCTATGGACTCCCAAACCGCTCAACCAAATTACACCAAACTTTACACCCACCCTAAACTTACTACGGAGAATGTCTTAGGCCACCTTTAAATTTCCTAGACTCAAGTCTTCCTACCTAAAAGTACAAAAAACTGCTCAAAATGCGCGATATTTTCACTTAATCCTCCATAGCGCCGCTCCACTTCTACCGATTCTCTTCAAATTTGACACAGATAATCTTCAACTATTGTGGCACAATCATGTAAAATTTCGAGTCTCAAAGTTAATCCTGAGCGGTGCTGTGCACTTTTAAAGTTAGGCTGTTTTTTCAGCATAGCAACCACCCCAACCTCCGCCCGCCTGCCTCTCTTTCCCGATCCCGATCTGGGCCCAGATGTGTAAAAGGGTTTCAAAATTGACTAACTTTCAGCTGCCATAAGTTTGCTCCACGTAAAGCGATTGACTTTAAATTCTTCATTGACTCATTCTCTGTCTAAATGTAAAGTTTCAACTTTGTAACTCAACCGAAAAAGAAACTGTAAGCATGTGAAGTTTGTCTGCTTTTTCTGTTGTTTGTGCCACTCACTCATTCCCCCAGAGCCAGACGAAGGGTCAGGCGATAGGACTGAATGTACATAGCGAATGTACAGTGTTTTGGAATAACTTTTTAATAGCCTTCTCTGCACCCCGAGAGTGGAGAGGCTACGTTTAGCCATAACAGTTTAGTGAGAAATTCTAACCACTGTCCTCTGTATTGGCAAACTCTGCAGCAGTTTAACAGTGGATGGCAATTGGCAAATCGAGGGAATCCACTATCCAGCATGGTTTGTAAAAGCGAAAGATTTATGAAAAGGCGATGCGATGCAATGCAATACAACCCTACTAAATTAGGCACACCATGGAAATTTTAGGTTTCTTTTAAAGGTACTGTGTAAATATTAAATGGCCTCCTAAGAAATGCGTATTTCCTTGGTTGTTAGACTGATGCAGACTGCAGTGGAGCTGAAGATACACAAATTCCTTTCAGGGCTGCAAATTGGCAAGAAAGATGACGTGATCAAAGCATGAGAACAACCATGAGAGTACTACGTCCCACAAACTGGCTTTCCAAGCAGGGATGGGCACATACATGCGCAACTGCTGGCCGACCTGGCCGATCTGGCCACCGTAAATTGTGGTGGACCAGGGGTAAGTCGCAAAAATTCCCAGCCTGAAGAATACAGACATAGTACTAATTAGATGACGAGGCATTTATACCTTATAAGACAGTCATAGTTACTCTTGCCGTTTACCCAAAATTGCGTTAGGGTTTCTTTTACAGGTAAGTCGCATTTTTGGTCAAAAAGTAAGTCGCATGGCCAGTGTAAATCAGGGGGGTTGCGCATGTATGGATGGGCAGACTTTTACCTCAAAGGCCAGATAAAGAATCCAGCTCATAGCTGAGGGGCAGATGAAAGTGGAAAGAAGAAGGAATAGACGATTCGAAAAGAGGAGAGGCGACAGAGGGGATAAAAGAAAAGATAAAAGATAAAAGGAGAGATGAGGGGGTGAGGACGATGAGAGAGGGGAGATGAGGGGAGAGAGGAAAAGCGAGAGGAGAAAGTAGAGATGAGAGAGCAGAGAGCTGCAGATGAGAGGAGAGAGGAGACAGCAGAGAGGAGAGCAGAGAGGAAACAGGTGAAAGAAGAGATGAGAGAGTAAAGGGAAGAGAGAAGAGATAAAGATACATCTCTACATCTCTAAGGTTGTAGAGATGAGAGAGGTGGAAGGAGAGATAAGAAATGAGAGATGAGAGATAACGGAGAGAGGAGAGTGGACTGAGAGAAGAGAGGGAGGAGAGTAGAGAGAACAGAGGAGAGGTTACAGAGACGAGAGGAGAGAGGAGAGACAAAGGTAGAGAAGTGAGTGAGGAGAGAGGAGAGGAAAGAGGAGAATGGAGAGGGGAGAGAGTAGAGAGAGGAGGAGAGATAAGAGAGAAAGACAGAGAAGAGAGAGAGAGAGAGAGAGAGAGAGAGAGAGAGAGAGAGAGAGAGAGAGAGAGAGAGAGAGAGAGAGAGAGAGAGAGAGAGAGAGAGAGAGAGAGAGAGAGAGAGGGGGGGAGCAGAAAGAAATGAGAAGAGATAAGAGAGAAAAGATAAAAGAAGAGAAAAGAAAGATGAGAGCAAAGACGAGAGAGAAAAGAGGTGAGGGAAGAGACGAGAGAAGAGGGGAGAGATGAGAGAGGAGAGGAGAGAGAAAAGAAGAGACAAGAGATGAGATAAGAGAGATGAAAGAGAAGAGAGATGAGGGAAGATACGAGAGAAGAGGGGAGAGAGGAGAGAGGAGAGACGAGGGACGAGAGAGATGAGAGGAAACAAAGAGACGATTGAAATTTTAAAGGATCAAAGAGACGTAGGGAGAGTCAGGGAGAGACCAGAGTTTAGCAATATATGTTTTAGAGTCAGACAGACATTGCCTGACATTCTGCGCAGTACCCCAGCCAACAATGTCTCAAACCCTAATTTTACACGAATGTGCTCCATTTTATGTCTACCTCTATCCTAATAACTACATGTATTAACAAGTTTTTGTTTGTGTATGGCCTTAGATTTCAGAATACATGCAAAAGTAGTTCCAGGTATTGGAATTCCCCGGGTTCAAAATCCGCGGGTTTCAACAGCTTGTGGCTTATAATGAAAAGAAGGAATTAAGGAGGGTATAATACATGGCATGTCTTGAGGAAAGGCAATAGTGCTTGAGTAGTCACAAGTATGTTGTGCTTAGAATTAAGGCTTTAGAAAAAATGATAAGGCTATCAACATGCCATAACTAGATTGCTAAATTAAAAAAAATAAATATTATTTAAAGTACTCTATAAGCCTTGAATTTTTTATATAGTACTTTAACAATGAATATTTTAAATGATAGTTGATCTAATGAACAACCATAGCAAGTTCTTAGTCTTTAATTTATAGTTAAATCTGATGCTAAGCTGGGGATTTTTGTACACAGTGTGCATAGGCCTATGCATCTTAAAAATGAAATTGCACCCTGAAATTTAAAAAGTGGATAGAAGTACAATAGGGCTTAAGTAATGAGTAAGAGAATTTTGATGGAAATAAATTTGCACCAATCATACAAGTGCAACTACTGGCCGACCTGGCCAATTTAGCCACCATAAATTGTGGTAGACTAGGGGTAAGTCAAAAAAATGCCCAGCCTAAAGAATACAGACATAGTACTAATTAGATGATAAGACATTTAGCCCTTATAAGACAGTCATAGTTACTCCTGCCATTTACCAAAAATTGCATTGGGGTTTCTTTCATAGGTAAGTCCCATTTTTGGTCAAAAGTAAGTTGCATGGCCAGTGTAAATCAGGGGGGTTGCGCATGTATGATACCAATATTGGTATTCGATTTTTTGAAGCTGATATTTTTGACAATATTAGAATTTATAAGTTTACTTTAGTAGGCTAACTTTTAAAAAAATTTTCAACTTCTTTGTTTTAGTCTAATATTCTAATAATACCAAACTTTTAAAAATAAAAAAACTAATTTTAAATGAATAAAATATTTGTATTATGGACGCATACTTTTATAAAAAATAATAATTAATAGGCCTATGTCTATAGGTCAATAAATGTCAAATAAAAAATATTTTCTTGTTTTCAAACAAGTTTTAAAAGTTAAATAACTGCTAAAAATCTTATACTTTGTATGTTATATTTTGTTATTTAAATTAGTTAGGAATAAATAATTATCCTTGAAATTGCATTATAATGATATTAGGCATATTTATTTATCAATTATCAATGATTAATTATCAACAATAGATCAACTAGGGGGCCTGACACTATTTTATTTAGCATTGCCACTTGCAAATAAATAGGGCCTAGTCCATTTATCATTTGATTTTAGGCCCTACTAAGGCAGATAAACAGTCATAGATCCTTGACTCCTTTTAAATCTCCCCCTGAGCCTAAACCAATTTTTCTATATCTAGGCATATGTCTATAAGAGATTATTTCGATTCTATTCTTCTGCTCTGGCTAAACTTAAGATAAAGGCCCTAGTGGCATAATTCTAGTTTAAGTTTCTTACATTAATTTTTTTGAGTTAAAAAATCAATTAATGACAAATTAAACAGTTAGTAATCTTTTTAATATAGGCCTAACAAATTTACATAACAAATTAAGCAAATAGCATGATTCTACATGATGACTCACCCAATCCCTAAGGCCCTAACCCCTTGGTCAGCTACCTTATTCTGCTTGTCTAGTGTGCAGCACTTCCTATGCCATATCCACTAGGCCTATATATATTTTAATGTTGGTAAGTTTAGGTCTAATATCAGTAAAACCAATTAGCCAAAGTTATTTGTATCATTGTCCAATATTGTCATACTCATATTTAACTTCTATAGACTGCTATAGACTAGATCTAACTTTTTTAACTTATTGAATCAGTTTTTTAACTCAAAATAATTTAATGCAGAAAAATAGGATTATGCTGCCTTTATTAATTAAGGCAAACAATTTTCAACTTTGTTAAAATTATTGAAGAGGTTGCACTAAAGGCTTTGTGCAAGGCATAAACAAAAATGTATTATAACTGCTAACTGTATGTATAGCAAGTTCAAACTCATAGCTCATACTCTCATACATAGGCACTCATAGGCTGTCAATCTGTCAGATCATAGGCCTAGTCAAGCCCAAGGCATGCAAGAAAAATTTTATAACTGATTAATGACTTAATGAGCTTTTTTACAGTTTACAGCTACGCCATTGTCAAGCAATAGGCCTAACCTACAAAAAGGAAAACTTTTTGGACCTTGGCTTAACTCACTTGTACTGAACAGAGCACATTATTATATTAGTCTAACAGACTCTAACTACTATACAGCTATTATCCACTCGAAGTGGATTGTATTCATTAAATCTGTTTGGGTATGAGTATAATGTGCTACCAGTTAGGGTCTAAAAAGTTTTCCCATTTACCGAAGTGGCGAAGTGGACAGTTACCGATTTGATCAGTCTGGTCTGAGTCTGAGATGCCCATATATAAAACAACTAGCAGCCGAAGACCACGCCACCTCCCCCCCCGTTCACGTATCTGTTTCGGGTGCAGCCCATTTCGGCGAAGGAATTTTCGGCGAAAGACGTTTCGGCGAAGATGAATTTTTCGTCTACATAGATGCACATTTCGGCGAAAGAAATTAACCACTTCGGCGAAAAGATACTTATACATGTACAAGTATCTTTTAAATTATTCATTGACTGCCAATGAAGATATTTGCAGCTTGCACATTTAAAAACTCACAACTTATCTATATATAGCTAGATGTACGTACATCATGCAAAGTGCAATCGATGGATTTATAGGGGGGGGGGGGGTTGGGTTGGAGCCATGGCATGGCCTCTGTTTCATATATACCAACCAGCACATGAATTAAATGAATTTAGTCAAGTTAGAAAAATTGAGCACTGTTAAACAAAGACAATAGCACTAGAATATTTCTGCTTAGTTCTCATAAAAACTTGACTTGCGCTCTGCAACTATGAATGCACCAAGCGATTTATGTCTTCTCTGTGAGAAAATCGTAAGTGCTCGTCAACACGCCATCAGTTGTGACGGATGTGGTGGATGGCAGCATCGAAAATGTCGAACAGGGATTTCGCACCAACAATATATCCAGATACGGAAAGGTACGAGCGTACGGATATGAAGTGCATATATGTGCATACATTGTCTTTTCACATACATGTATTATTCTGTATATGTATTCTGTACATGTATTACATGTATTATGAAACCCTAGGCGAGCTACAGATAAGTTGGTGGTGCCAGCCATGTGCCAATCGAGAGCCGCCCAATCAGGAGCCGCCGCAAGCAGAGCCGCCCAATCAGGAGCCGCCGCAAGCAGAGCCGCCCAATCAGGAGCCGCCGCAAGCAGAGCCGCCCAATCAGGAGCCGCCGCAAGCAGAGCCGCCCAATCAGGAGCCGCCGCAAGCAGAGCCGCCCAATCAGGAGCCGCCGCAAGCAGAGCCGCCCAATCAGGAGCCAACCGGCCTGATGAGCCACGAAGCATTGCTTTTGATGTGCGCCTGGATGCCATACCTGCGGATTTCCTTCGCGCTGATTTGCGAGACAATAATTGCAGACATTTAGTTTTTGCAACCGACGCTCAGTTGGCTCTTTTGGAAGATACTGAATGGTGGTATATGGATGGGACGTTCAACATCGTTCACTATCCATTTATCCAACTCTACAGCATTCATGGCTTCATTTTCGGGCCAGACGGGGCACTGAAGCAAGAGCCCTTAGTTTTCGTAATGATGTCCGGGCGCTCTCGCCAGGACTACGAAACAGTTCTCCAAGCTGTTCGAAGACTGGCACCGCGATCCAGGTAATTACTAATGTACAAGTACTGCATTATTGTATCTACTATTTTTTAAACATGTACAGTACATGTACATGGTATTATTGTCTCGATACAGGCCGCTTGGATTTGTACTGGACTTTGAGGCGGCTATGTGGAGGGCACTTGAATCCGTGTGGCCTCATGTGCAACGGCGTGGGTGCAACTTCCACTTTACCCAAGCCATATGGCGACATGTGCAAGCCCTTGGTCTCCAGAAGGCTTACGTCGAAAATCTGCAAATTCAGGCCTTCTGCAGAAAGCTCATGGCCCTAGCATTTCTTCCAGCTGTTGAAATGCGGTGGCAGTTTGAGCAACTTCGCCAGCAGATAACACCCACCCAGCCACTCTTAAATCAGCTGTGCCAGTACTTTCAGGTACATCGACAAATATATGAAATTATATTACAATCAAAATTGTGTAAATAAATGTACACGTTTAAGCTGATATACATTCTGCAACGACCAATTTAATTCAATATTAGGACACGTGGTTAAACGGTACCGTCTGGAGCATCAATGAAATATCAGTTTACGACTGCACCATTCGAACCAACAATGACGTAGAAGGCTGGCATCGACGGCTCAACTACCGGGCTCAGCGAAACGGCCTTCAATTTTACGTTCTCGTCCGACTATTGCACGAGGAAGGGGCAGGGCGACTCGTCGCTGTTGATGCTCAGCTCATGGCACAGGGACAGTTGCGACGATTTCAGCGCAAAGCACAGCGAAAGCGCGACTGCGTATTTTTAGATCTGTGGCGGGATCAGCACCGCTTGGGTCTGCGCTCAGCTGAGAGCTTGTTGGAGAAGTGTAGTCGCCTAAATGCACCCTAACTTTGTGATACACGTACAATGACAATTGATATATTTAACTTTATTTTAAATGTCTTAGCCCAAACGACTTTTAATTTTAGTAATCAATTTTAATTGCTCAATTTGTTCTTTTAATTGTTTTTTATTTACAGACACTGATTTTTTAATTTGTTACAATTACTCCGCGTAGAACGCATAATTGCTCGCTCGCCTTTGGCCAATAATAAAAATAACCCTTCGCCGAAGTGGATCAATTTTAGACGAAATGGTCGCTGCAAAAGTCTTTTTCGCCGTTATTGACTTTCGCCGAAAATTCCTTCGCCGAAGTGGGTTGAATCCTCTGTTTCCCCATAGATATTCGTACTGATATTCAATTTCTAACAAATGCAGAAAAATAAACTAACTTTAACAGCTCAGATTTGCGTGAAAACCCCCGTTCGACGACGTGCGCGTGACCCATGACCGGATTTTCAGTTCTCGGTTCAGTTCCTCAATTTA
Organism: Macrostomum lignano; assembly: GCA_002269645.1. Taxonomy (NCBI): domain Eukaryota; kingdom Metazoa; phylum Platyhelminthes; family Macrostomidae; genus Macrostomum; species Macrostomum lignano. The sequence goes on from NIVC01000245.1 coordinate 366,228, forward strand.
AATTATTTCATTCCGGATTGCCTCTAAATAGTAAGTGTATAAACAAAATGAAAAATTGTGCTACAATTGCACTATAAAAACGTTGCCAGAGCATTTAGTATAAAACTATTAATATTTTCAGATATTTTTTTCTTTTTTGACTTCTGTATCAGTCATTTTAGCGCACATATGAAACTTATGCACGAATATGAAAGTCAAAGGCATGTTTTCGAAGTCACTTTAAAAAAGACACTAGGTAAAGCAAGTTTCCTTATACTTACACACTTCTCTTCGATATAAAACTTTTCTAATCAATTAAGATTAAAATTTTTGATGTATCGCTTCTTTTGAAAATATGACTAAATAAGCATAAAATATAAGCACAAAAGTCATGTTTCACATGTCTTTTTGCTAAGCCAAACTGCCACTTCTATAATGATGCAACTAAATATTTTATTGTGCGTAGATAAATTTTGTCATAGTTCTTAGCTACTCTTGAGACTAAAAACAATTTACCTGGGGACTATGAAGTATTACTTGTTTCAACTAATTTTTTACTGAAATGAATAAAAATTATATAAATTTTGGTCATAAAAGTAGTGTATTTTACTTTTACATTGAAATAAAATAAATTTAATATCTCTTCAAGGCATCTCCTACATTGAATTGCTAAATAAAATATTTCTGATTCAAATTCGATTCAGATTTTGGGATAGTGTGTGGGTTCAATGTAGTATCCATCAAACTAACTTATTTTTTATGCATTTAATATTTACTAATGTTTTAAAAGGGGACTGGAATTACAAAATTATATAATATCTGTATAAATACAATTCATTTCTTAAAACTTTTATTTAATTAAAAGAAAAATATTGATTCGCTGCATTTCTTCTAAACTGTTAGGCAATCATCTCTATAGATTATGCAATGCCGTATTTTTTCTTTAGAGAACAAGAAAGAATACTATACACTATCTAAAGCATCACATGTAGATAGATCAATAGATGGAGATGGATAGATAGATGATCCATTACAATGAAAAAGAAAAATAAGTAAACAACAAATTAGCGCCATTGGGAATGCTATTTAATCTGAAAATACGTTTTCTACTACTGATAATAATACATACAAGCAGAAGGAAAATCGATTGTTTAATTAATAACTGTAGTATAATGGTTGTCCTCGTAAAAGTACGGGCGTACGAGTATATGGCCGAAGTATATTCTTCACTGTTAAACTAATCTCTTGCAAACAATCCTACGGCTTTTGGAAAGCAATTTTCTGCAACCAGTTGGAAACTGGCGCAGCTCAACGAGTACGTGGGGTAATGCTTGCCGCCTGTTGCGCATTGCAAACATTGAAAAAAATAGGCACAGGTTGCCAGTGGCGGATCCAGAGTTTCATTTTGGGGGGAGGGGGCGGTCCAAGTTTGGGGCGCCAACACGAGTGGAAGGGGCGCCAATTTTTAAGCTAAGGGGCGCTAAAATGCGCGTAGGGGGGCGAAAAATCAAGCTTAGGAGCGCTAAAAAGGCATCTAGGGCGAAAAATCAAGCTTAGGGGCGCAAAAAATGCGTATAGGGGGCGCAAATTTAGGTTTTTGGGGGGCGCAATATGTTCGGTCAAGCTATTTTGGGGGGGGGGGCGGCCCAGCCCCCCCCCCCTAAATCCGCCCCTGCAGGTTGCATCTGCAATACTTAAAAGAATTTAAAAAGAAAGAGACTGCTTCGCCGTCTAGTCCGCCTCAGCTGATGCAGACTGTTTGCCGTCTCTGAGTCCGCCTCAGCTGATGCAGACTGTTTGCCGTCTCAGTCCGCCTCAGCTGATGCAGAATGTTTGCCGTCTCAGTCCGCCTCAGCTGATGCAGAATGTTTGCCGTCTCAGTCCGCCTCAGCTGATGCAGACTGTTTGCCGTCTCAGTCCGCCTCAGCTGATGCAGACTGTTTGCCGTCTCAGTCCGCCTCAGCTGATGCAGACTGTTTGCCGTCTCAGTCCGCCTCAGCTGATGCAGACTCTTTGCCGTCTCAGTCTGATGCGGGTTCGTTACCGTCGGAAGTAGAGACGGCTGGCGCAGCACGTTTATCACCAGAGAAGTCCAGGTCAGCCGCATCAGACTCCGCTACTGATCCGAAGATAGCCGGTCTCGCCTGAGAACAAAATGAGTGATCACTTACTGTCGCGGGCTCCTCTTCTTTGTCTTTTTACAGTCTAAAATCAGACAGGCTCTGACCAGTCTCTTGACTACTTACTTAGACTTAGCTGCAGGGGGCTCCGTGCGTCCGGAAACAGCGAGGAGGCTTTGCCGCCCATTTCGCTAACCCCTGGCGATCACGGGCAGCTGGTGCTGCGGTGTCGCGCAGAGAGTTCCGGTGGCGCCGGTGTCCGCAGCACGTCCCCCTCCGGAGAGTCCAGGAGGTGGATTGTCGCTCGCCTAGTAGTCCTTAGGTAGCGGCCGAGCTGGCAGAGATTCTCTGGCCTGAATACGTCGGAGAGGTCCGGGTTAATTGGGCCGAGGTAGCTGTCCTGAGTAAAGGCGAGGCACTCACAGATGAAGTGCTCCGCATTCTCGACACCGGAGAAGCAGAATGGGCATTCCTCACTGCGGATTTCCCCTGGAGGAGGAGGAGGACTCGAGATGCGGTGCTCCACTTGAAATCTTTTGAGTTGGCGGAATTCCCCGGCCGAGAACTGCGGACCGTTCTCACTGATGAGCTTCTCAGACACAACAAAGTTCTGGAAATGGTCTTGGAGCAACTGCACCACGGCGGTGCTGGTAGTCGAGCGCAGTCAGGTGACGCTCATCCAGTGGCTGTAGGCGTCCACGTACACCACGTACTATACTTTAATTTGTGGCCTCACAATGCAACCGAGCGATTTCGCGCATGATAGAAAAAATCATGCTGAAGATGTACATGTATGTAATCGCCCTAGTGAACCGTCTTCTGATGGGGGGAGGATCAGATCGTATGACCATATGGAGTATGGCTGTCATACCAGGCTATGACCGAGAGACCTTGAGAGTACCAGGCTGTCCCGCCCGTTATTGATGATAGCTTTGGTAGACCTACATTCGAGACCTGAGGGGAAAGGACCCTCATTGTGCCCCATCGATAGCTAGTGCAATTGGTCATCGGGTTATTGCATGATCCACTGGCTGCTGTCACCACTCTGTGTGACCTGTGTCACCACTCTGAGGTCTACAGTATGACCAGACCTGGCGAGGCCAGAGCCCCGCCTTTGGATGGGTATCAAGTGAGCAGCATGCAGCCGAGTAATAGGACACTGCTTGAACACATATCGGGAACCCCGGGATCATACTGAAGGGTTTTTAACAGGGGATCCTTTTAAGGCTGTGATGACATACATACGGTTCAGATTGCAAGGAGTAGTGTATACATGTAGAGAACACGTCCATGCATGTACCAGATATACGCGTGTACATGTAGTTTGGATCGATCGATGGATTCGGGCGCCTGGCCCCTCATATAAAAGGTTGATCCTCTTCCACGTGGAGCACCAGACCGCTGGGGTGATGAACTGCTGGCAGCGTGCGTCTGCGCTGCGGCATGTCAGATCCGCTGCTGTGATGTCAGCAGACACAGTCAGCAGCTCCGTCTTCATGCTGACAGAGCTTGAATCTATCTCTTTCTCTGCTTTCAACAGACGAGGAAAAAAGTCGAGGTCGCCAGCGTTGTCAAACAAGCTCAGGTGCTTTTTGCCGCAGTGGCGACCTATAGAGTGTTGTTCTGCCCACAAGAAAATCATAAAAATTGTTAATGTAAAGGTTTAGTCATAGATTGCCACTGTAAGTAGACTAGCGCACACATGCGCACAGAAACCTTGACTACGAATCATAATACTATTAGAAAATGTACTCCATTTCAGCATTCGAGTTGTGCCACGAAGCTCACAGATGTTCAATTGAAAAGATATTTTTGGTGTAAAGTCTACTCAGATGTTATATTGCAAAAATGCTTTTAGTTTAATTTTAAAAAGATTTTCCTTGCTGTAGTATGCATTTGATTTTTTTGTACAGTCACCATCCACGTCGTAAATTCAAAAGAAAATTCACTCCATTTCAGCATTCGAGTTGTGCCACGAAGCTCACAGATGTTCAATTGAAAAGATATTTTTGGTGTAAAGTCTACTCAGATGTTATATTGCAAAAATGCTTTTAGTTTAATTTTAAAAAGATTTTCCTTGCTGTAGTATGCATTTGATTTTTTGTTTATTTATTTTCGTGGAACTGAACGTGGAACTGAAAATCCGGTCATGCGTGACCCGTTATTTGAGTCCCCGATCCCAATCAAATTCGAATTTTGTACAGAATTTCTACGAAAAAGTTACAGATTATAACTAAATAGTTACGGAACTAAAAAGAAGGAAAACTTAAAGCTTTCATTAAGTGTTCTTGAAGAGTAGTCTTTAGTAGCAAAGCGTATAAAAATTAGTTAACTTATTTAAAATGCTTCGTCGCCTCCGCCAAGCATGCTTGGGCGCAACCTAGGGATTCACCCGGCCGTTTCTGTTGGCAACACACACATGTAAGTCGCTATTGGACGGATTAGTAGTCACGTGACTACTCTCAGCGAATAGTGACTTATATTCAGAGTGTGTTGCCAATAGAAACGGCCGGGCGAATCCCCAGGTTGCGCATGTATGCGCCAAGGTTACTTTAATTAAGCTGCAAATCCTAGCTCATTCGTTTGCATTTGCATTGCAATTATGCACTTGGTTCCTACTACATACATTCGCATTTGCACTTGAAATTGTAAATTTATAAGCCATGAACATCGACTCCATATAACTTGGAGCTATAAAAACTTGTGATGTAGTATACATGTACAAGCATGCAAGGACTACTCAATAAGTAACATATATCTACTTTTAAGTTGTCCTTGCATGCATGCACATTACCCGGCCCTATAGCCGATGCAAGCTCTGCATACACGTATAAAAGTAGCCAATAGCAAGTATACAGATGGTAAAAACTAAAATTAAGGGCCACCTGAGCAGCTTGGCGCTGTACTCTAAGCTGCGAAGGTGTGATAGAAAGACACGGCGATGTGATTAGCATTGCTTTTTAATTGCATTGATACTGCAAAGCGCCAGAAATTATAAAGGAGCATGTGAGACGCTGGAAGGAAAGAGGTTAGGCGCTATAGCAAAAAAAACAGGTGATGCGCTAAAAGGAAACAGTTGAGGCGTGTCACAGTTAGGCGCTTCCCAGTCTGAGCTGAGTCGCTCCCCAGCACCCGAAAATGTTAATTACTCCTAGGAGCATAGATCGAGTTACTCCCAAACCCCAGAAAGTCACTTCCAACCTCCCGATACTTCACTCTTAATCTTCCAGAAATTCAGCACTCCCAGCACCACACACCACCCCAGAGGTCACTCCCAATTTACCGGAAAGTCACTCAGCACTCTCAAGAACTCAAGAAAGCCCAACCCCAACCTGACGCGACGAGCCCAGGTTTCAACTGACCGGCAATTAGCTAGCATGGTCTCGGGCGCCCCCCCCCCCCCGACTCGAGAGGGGGGCTTCGTGTTGAACAAGCAATTACTTCGAAGGCGTGGCAAACTCGGCGCAACAGTGGGAGGCTTTTGTCAATTACGCGGCTGTCAAAAAGGAGCTGACAAAAGAAGGGAGCTAGTAGGCGTCAGTTCGGGGGATGAGAATGGGTTGGGGGTTCGTTTCTCGGGTTGCCGTGCCGGTGACATTATAATGAGTGGAGCGCCTTCTGAATCTGGGCTGAGCACGTTCCCGCACTCTCCTCGCTGCCTCACTCAGTCGGACGCTGGGAGGCTGGACTCGGGAAGATGGCGTGAGGCCGCGGTTTGGGGGTTGCGCCAAGCCGAGCCGGAAGACTCCAAGCCATGTGTTGTGTATTGCAAAGGCATGCAATGCGTAGGGATAGTTCGGGGACAGGGTTTCTAGAAACTTCCACAGCAGGACTTGTTTACGCATTGTTCCAGAAGTTTCCTCTCCCGGTCTTTCTAGAACTTTCCTTCCCCTCGTGCATAAATACACGAGCCGCCCTCATTTGGCTAAGCCCTCTTTTGGTGCCACTGAGCGCCCGGATAATTATCTATCTTGTTTCTGCGTTCGTAAATTCAACAACAGAACACCCTGCTCTTTTTGCTTCCGGGTGAAAGCGATTGGGGGCAGAGCTCCAATCTGTTCTTGCATCAATTTTAATATATACATGTACCGATGTTTGGGGTGCTCAAGATGCCACACTCAATGCCCGGGGTTTAAATCCCACAATCACCAGAAATTCACTCCCAATTACCAGACAGTCACTCTTAACCAACAGAGTAACTCCCAATCACCAGTTGAGACAGCCACTCCTAATTACCAGAAAGTCACTCTTTGATCACCAGTTGAGTCGAGAAAGTCACTCCCAATTACAAAAAAGTCAATCACCAGTTAAGAAAGTCACTCCCAATCACCAGAAAGTCACTCCCAATCACCATACCATGACTCTAAAATACCGGAAGTCGTACATGCAGATCTCGCTGCACAGCTCCACCGTCACCGCGAATGATGGCTGTTTGACTGCAGTGAGGCATATTGAAACCGGTATGTATGGAGTGGTTTTTCAGCTACGAGTACAGTGTACATGCATGGCTTTTCGTATAGATATGAGCTGTGTTGCAGATGGAGCATCAATGTCTGCCAGTCTGCCTGACTACTAATCAACTTCGTAAGGTCCCTTTTTGGAGGTGAGGTGGGTGTCAACCACCTCATGCCGCAGGCGACCCTCCCGACATGTATGCCGCAGGCGACCCTCCCGACATGTATGTCGCAGGCGACCCTCCCGAATTTTGTTTATTACTCGTAGCTTCGAGAACAATTGCCGTTTGTATTAGAGAAAGTGGACGCTGATTTTTGGGTCAAAAAATATTTGTGTAGCTATATTATGGTAAAAGTCCTGTTAATCAAAACAGTGTCTCATCTTTTTCAACACAACGCTCATCATTTGCTACAACTTAAAAACAAGAATTTAATGAGAAATATCAGATCATTGAACAGCGGGTCACAGGCGGCAAGTCACAGAAGGGCTGCAGAGATCTATGTAGAAGAAAATTACGTGTCGCTTGCCATAGCTAAGCCGCTAAATTGTAAAACACCGCAACGAAACAGCAGCTTTTACATTACATGGGTAGGCCCAGCCTGTGCTGTAACTACCTCAAAAACTTTCAATGATATCCTAAAATAAACAAAAAATCGATTAACGCTTAGAAAAGAAAACTTTAGTACATTTAAATAACATTCATGTACGTTTACATGCATGTGTAGCCATAGCACTCAAAAAAACACAAATATATCTACAAGGTTACAAATCTTTAAAAGTCTAATAAAAGGCGTATTATTCTACATATAAAAGTCTGCTCGTGAAAAATATGCAAGATCAATAAAATATACAACATCCAACATCGAATTTAAAATTTAAGCAAGGACTTTCATCATTGAACAGCGGGTCACGGCAAGTCACAGAAGGGCTGCAGAGATCTACATGTAGAAAATAATGTGTCTACAGCTTCCTAGGCCTCTAAATTGTAAACTCACCGCAACAAGGCGACTCTCAAAAACTTTTAATGCTCTTAGAATAACAAAAATCCATAAAAATGGTTGAACTGAATTCAGGAGAAAATAACAAATAACATGTACTTTTACATGTGTAGCAGTAGCACTCAAAAAACACAAATGAATCTACGAAGTGTCATCATTAGAAGTCCAGCTACTAAATAAGAAGCGTATTATTTTACATGGGAAAGCCTGCTCAAGAAAAAAAGCCTTCAAAAGATCAATAAAATTTGCAACCACCAAATTCAAATGTCAGCAAAGATTAGCAGTGAGAACGTATATTAGTACAAGAAAGAAAGTAAAACATTATTAATAAATAAACAAAACTCAGATGGCTCAATAAAAAGTCTAGGAAACAAATTTTTGTAGGTCTCACAGCGTACTGATTTTTTAAATTACGCTCGTATATTATCAAACGATGGCATAATTTTTGCATTTAAAAAATCAATAGCTACTCTTGTTAAGCATCGACGGAACCATCAATTCACGGATATCCAAGCTTGTCAATATATAAAAAAAGATTGAAGAATTGTTTAAAAAAAGCTTGACGATCTGTTTCTTTTAGCTTAAGGATAATTCTCGAATCCAATCCTGCTTTGCAGTTCGATCTCTGCACCGCGAATCGTCAACAAAATCAGCCGGCGTTTTGCCTTCGTTGTTCTTCCAGCTGAACACTTCTGCTCCAATTTTATCGTAGATGAACTGGAGAGAGTCAACTGTCTGCCACTCAGCAGCCAGATGGACTGGCGTGTCACCGTATCTGTCAAGAACTCTGAGACCGTCGCTTCCGACCTCCTCAACCAGCCACTTCAGATTCAAGTTTGCACAATTCACAGCAGCAATATGATATGTTGTTCTATCACACGGTCCATTCAGCCGAAAGCAGTCAGTTCCGATTTCTCTCTTGATCCACTCCAGCGATTCGACGCATTGATACTCCGCGGCAAAATGAACCGCCGTGTCACCTCTACAGTCAGGAACTGTGAGACAGTCGCTGCCGAGCTCCTTCACCAGCCACTTCAGATTTGAATTGTCAGACCTCTCAGCAGCAAAGTGAAATGCTGTTCTATCCAACAACGGCCCTTTGTCTGGAAGCAGTCAGTTCCGAGCTCACTCTTGATCCACTCAAGCGATTCGACGCCCTGATGCTGAGCGGCTAAATGGACCGTCGTGGTACCGTCTGTATCAGGAACTGTTAAACAGTCGCTGTCATCATTTCGCACAAGCCATTTTAGATTTACGCAGTCAGACTTTTTAGCAGCAAAGTGAAATGCTGTTCTATCCAAAAACCCCTTGGTCCGGAAGCAGTCAGTTCCGAGCTCTCTCTTGATCCACTCCAGCGACTCGATGCCCTGATGCTGAGCGGCAAAATGTACGGCCGTGTCACCAAATTTGTCAGGAGCCGTGAGCCAGTCACTGTTATACAACCTCACCAGCCACTCAAGACTTGAACTGTCTGACTTATGAGCAGCGTAATGAAATGTTGTTCTTTCACTTAAATCTTTCAACCCAAAGCAGCGTCTGCAGTCATTTTCGGGGAGCTCATTCATTATCATATTCAGAGACTGAGTGTCCTGCTGATATCTGGTGGCGAAATGGATCGCCGTGATACCAGATTTGTCAGGAACAGTCAGGTAACGGTCGTCAAACTCGTTCACCAGCCACATCAGATTTGAATCATCAGATTTCTGTGCAGCGAAGTGAAAGGCCGTTTTATCACGGTCTCCCTTAATCTTAAAGCAGTCAGTTCCGATCTCTCTCTTTATCCATTCTAATGAGTCGATGCTCTGATGCTCAGCGGCAAAATGAACGGCCGTGTCACCATATTCGTCAGGAACTGTGAGACAGTCGCTGCCGATGACTTTTACCAACCACTTCAGATTTGAATTTTCAGATTTTAAAGATGCAATGTGAAACGCTGCTCGATCTAAGAATCCCTTCAGTCGGAAGCAGTCAGTTCCGATCTGTCCCTTGATCAATTCAAGCGACTCGATGCCTTGATGCTTAGCGACCAAATGGACGACCGTGTCACCTCTATAGTCAGGAACTGTGAGGCAGTCGCTGCCGAGCTCCTTCACAAACCACTCCAGATTTGAATGGTCAGACTTCTTAGCAGCAAAGTGAAATGCTGTCCTATCACGATATCATTTAAGCCGAAAGCATTCGGTGCCGATCTCACTCTTGATCCACTCCAGCGACTCGATGCCCTGGTGCATAGAGGCCAAGTGGACAGCCGTGTTACCGTCTCTATCAGGAACGGTGAGACAGCTGTTGTTGAACGCTCTCGACAGCCACATTAGATTTGAAGGGTCCATGTTCTGAGCAGCATAGTGAAACACTGATCTAACACGGTCTCCTCTTTGTCGGATGCAGTCAGTTCCGATCTCTCTCTTGATCCACTCCAGCGACTCGACGCCCTGATGCTTGATGGCCAAGTGGACAGCCGTGATACGCGATGAGTCAGGAACTGTGAGACAGTCGCTATCAAACTCTCTCATCAGCCACTTTAGAACTGAAGAATCAGGGTTCTGAGCAGCATAGTGACACGCGGATCTACAAATGATGATCCTTTCGTCGAAAGCAGTCAATGCCGATGACTCTCTTGATCCACTCCAGCGACTCGATGCTCTGATGCTGAGCGGCTAAGTGGACGGCCGTGGTGCCGTCTCTATCAGGAACTGTGAGACAGTTGCTTCCTAACTCATTCACAAACCACTTCAGATTTGAATTGTCAGACTTCTCAGCAGCAAAGTGAAATGCTGTTCTATTAGGCTCTCCCTTCAGCTTAAAGCAGTCAGTTCCGATCTCACTCTTGATCCACTCCAGCGATTCGATTCCCTGATACTTGGCGGCTAAATGGACGGCTCTGTTACCTCGATAGTCAGGAATTGTGATATGAAATCTGCCAACCATCGCCAGCCATTTCAGACACGAATTACATTCTGTGTTCATAGCAGCAAAGTGAGTGACTGACATTCTGCAATGATTTGCATTTATCAAGATGTCTCTGCCTCCCTTCTCGATCTGTAATCAGCTTTATCCAAGATTCGTCTTTATGCATGGCTGTCAAGTGCACTGGAGTCTCACCCATATCGTATCTACACTACAAACAGGCGGGTCCGAATCTGTCAATCAGCAGCTCCAGGCAGGACAAACTCACCGGCTTGCAGGCCACGTGATGGGCCAGTGACTGGTGCAGCACATCAGAGTGAAACATTCCTTTATCATACCCACCAACAGTCAGCCAGATGTTGTCGTCAGTCCCAGCGCATAGTTGCAGCAATTCCACGCTGTCACCAGCCTCCAGCGCCGCTCTCAGTTTTTGCTCCATCTCTGTTGCCATGCTCGAACTGCTTTTTCAAGTAGCGGTTTTCTGTTGGTTTTCTGTCCTGCTATAGCAGTCCCAGGCGGCTTCAAACTAAGTGCTTTTCTCGTCTTAAAGTTTATAATTTGCCAGCTACTTTTGCAGAAGCAACACTGCAGCGCAATAAGCCTCTGCTGTCTCTAACCTTTAGTTACGCAGAAGCTTTTTTAAATTGACTACACTGTAGCTAGGAGACAGATTCTCTTCTTTAAGCCCTCTAGCTCTCCTGCATTACTTCAGTGGGTCTCAGCGCAGCTTCTCAGTTCAGTTGGGAGGGGTTAGCTAGGGCCTAGAGATGAACGAACAATGCATTTCTATTAGCAATGTACAGGTGAGATTACTCAGCAGTGAGGTGAATGAAATTATTCTAGAATTATTTAGATTTCTCTAATTCCGATCTCACTGAGCTCATGGAGCCAGAAATCTCCATGATCTCCATGATCACATCATCTCACTGATCTCACTGAGAATTACAGAATTATTCTAAAAATGGTTACAAATTCTAGAATGATAAGTGGAAAATGAAAGCCTTGAACTTTTATTATTCCTGGTGCCCTGCGATCTATTTGTTTATATCGAGGATTTTTCTTAGGAACTTTAGTAGAAAAAATCTCAAATTTGTCAAACAGAAACAGAGTGGGTGGTGTGGTAGGGCGAAACTACCACTGTTTGACGAATGACTCAATTTAACGTGACCCGCTGATGGCCCTTTCCGTCATCCGCTGCCCCATCCCCTGCCCCATCCCTTGCCCCATCGTTTGGCGTAAGAATTATTTTGTTTTTATTTCTTTGTTTTTTCCGGTAGCTCCGTCCGCTGCCCCATCCCCTGCGGCCCATCCTTTGCCAACCCTTGCCCCATCCCGTTGATTTCATTTAGCAAGTTTCTCTATATATAACTAAGCTCCTTGTTGGGCAAGTTAATCGTTAAGTTACTAGCTCCTATATTTACTCAGCACCCCGGCTCCGCCGGCAGTCTCGCTCGTTAGCAACAATAATCTTTTAGTCGGTCGAAAACCAACAATTAATAATAAAAACGCCTGATGCTCATAATTATTTTCATTAACTAATCGAAGCCCTTAATAGTTTATCTTGAGTTATTTGCCCACGGGGCGTAAAACAACCGAATTAATCTCAACTCCGAACGAGCTCTGAGATCTCTACGTTCCGTAATACGAAATTACGGTGGTGGCAGTGCTACTCTATTATCTACTACTGTTAGTAATCAGTTAAGCAAATCGGCGAACAGTGAAATTTACGGTGTCAAGACCGCTGTGTCTACAATCTGAACGACCGTGCCTGCTCAAGACCGCTCGACTGCGATTACAACTACCCTCCACCCGGAATTGAGGACCCGGCAGACGGAGTATCAAAGGAAAAAAGCGTTTCGAACCATTCAGTGAAACTTTCCGGCTTTACAAGTGCCAAGATAATTCGAAGGCGGGAATTCAAAGTTCTAGAAAAATTCTTTTTCGATCCGCCCTCATGAGGTGGGGGTGGAGAAGATTTAAACTCTTGGGTTGAAGGTCGGCCGAAATTCTTCGAAACCGGTGGCGTTGCGTTCGCACGAATAAAACCGGAAAATCGCGCAGATGAATCACAACGGAATTTCTTCTCCTTTTTCTCCGACTGCCGGGTTCTCAAGTCCGGGGGGAGGGTAGTCGTAATCGTAGCAGAGCGGTCGTTTAGCGGCTCGGGTCGTTCAAAGCGATGAAACACCGGAGATTTCTGGCTCCGTAAATTAATGCGCCGATGTGTTGAGCTGGTTACTTTCAGTAGGGTAGTTGCTGCCACCACCGTAATTTACGTATTACGGAACGGATAAGTCTCAGAGCTTTCTTTGAGATGAGAACTTGGTTATTTTACGCCCCACGGGCAAATGACTCAATAAATGCTATGGCTTATGTCAACAGATTAAATATGATTCGGAATAAAGGTTTATAGGCTTGGTTTATTAATAATAATGCAGGCTTATGTTTAGTAACTTTAATATTTCAGACGACGGAGATGTTCACGGGCGCCGGTGCGCTAAATAAACTTAGAAAATAACGAAAATTAAACTTAGTGAACCAAAAGGTAGATCAAGGAAACAGGGAGAGGGGGTGAAGGCCAAAAGAGTTAGAAAACAACTCATCATGCGCAGATTATAAATAAAGAGCGAATTACATGCACATCGTTTGGAAGATAAACTGGACAGGCCGATGGAGCAAAGTTTCAATGCGTGGAAACTTTGGGTGGACGGCTTGCCGCAAAGGAAAAAGAAGAAAACTTTAACAAAAATCCATCGCAAGGGAGCGCGTTTTAGCAACAAGTGGAAAACTAAAAACAGTGGCTGGACGGCCACTTGACGGAAAATGATGCACCAAGATTCACTGGATGGATACGAAAAGTCAAAATTAATGTTTCTTGTGCATGCAACTTAGCGTAATGGTTTTGAGGTGGGGGTGGAGAAGAACTTTCTTAGAACGGTTGTTTTTGAATTTGCTGACACCAGTGAGGTGGGGCGGATTCCTCGTTTGAAGTGCCGCCGGCGTTGAGTTCGTACGAATAAAACCGGAAAAAACGCGCAGACGAATCACAACGAAATTTCTTCTCCTGTTTTACTCCGACAGCCGGGTCCTCAAGTCCGGGGGGGAGGGTAGTTGTAATCGTAGCGGAGCGGTCGTATAGCGGCCCGGTCGTTCAGATCCGTAGACTCAATTGGTCTAGACACCGTAAATCTGCTTTTGAATTGTCGTACTGATTACTGTCAGTAGAGTAGCGCTGCCACCACCGTAATTTAATCCGTATTACGGAACGTTGGGATCTCAGAGCTCGCTTAAGTTGAAATCGATTCGGTTGTTTAACGCCCCACGGGCAAATAACTCAAGATAAACTATTATGGGCTTCGTTAACGGGATAGACTTAATTATTAGTTAATTAATATTATTTATTGATGTTGTATTAGCAGGCGTAAATTGGCAAAATATAAAGTTGAATTCAGACGATTGATCCTCGGCCGGTGCCGGGTGTGAACGACTAACTAAACAAACTAGTAGATCAGAGACTAAATAAGTACTAATTTAACTTTGAGCACAAAAGAAACTAAACACTAAACAGACGAGTACACGAGGGTACACGAAGCGGAACGGAAACGGAAAACGAACAAGTACGAGGCAGGGGAAAGGAAAGAAAAGGGGGGAGGAGGGAGAATGAAAACTTGCGGCCCGAAATGGCCTTAATAAATAGTGGGGCGATGTCGTCCGGACGGGGATGGGGCAGCAGATGGGGTAGGAAGGCGAAGGATGGGGCAGGAGATGGGACGAAGGATGGGGCATCGGACGACAACAAAGCCGGGAATGAGAATAACAAAAAAATTACGCGCGACGGCAAAAGATGGGGCGAGGGATGGGACATGGGACGGCGCATCGGGTGACACAGAACGCGAGAGTCATTACGGTGAGGTCACCTGTTCCAAACGTGGTAGTGCGCCCTACCACAGTTTCATTAAATTTTCATCAGTGGCACTCGACTGCCACACTCACCTCAGTGGCATGATAATTAATGTTTATTTAATACTGCCCATGATTATTATGTAGGCCTAATGGTTTCGAGATGTTTTTTTATACAAAAAAAACAAATTGAAGCAAGAGTTATATAGGCCCTAGCCATAGGTCTATTGTTCGGTAGTCAGAAGCATTTACTGCTGACTGTTGATTTTAGACCTAGGCCTAGCTCACCCTTTCGCCAATGCCAACGAAGCCAAGGGGGACGACCAACGTTATCCATAGGGCATACGCCTATTCATTTTATAATTTTTTGTTAGGCCTACGATTTTCGCTCAGCCAGATGAAGCATGTTGGCAATAATGTTTCGTTTTATTTATAAGCCCATGTTATCTAGATTCTATTTTAGGCCTAGGGCCTAGGCCAATTCATCAAGATTCAAGTATTTTTCGAGAATCAGTCAACCAAAGAACACTAAAATATCTACTAGAGCAGAGCGAAGGTATAGGTATACAGGAAGTTAGTAAGGCAGGAAACCAGGATCTTAATGTAGATGAGTCAGGCAATACATTTGTATTGTAAGCTAGCTAGGCCTAAATAGACAAGCTGAGTAGCTAGGCCTAGGCCACCTAGGCCCAGTAGTAGTATAGCAGCATGCTAGACACTGTCACTAGGACAGGAGTGTCAGAGAAAACTTGAGTAAACAAGGGAAATGGGTTGTAGGCCTATATTTGCTTGCATAAGAGAAAGTTCCACAAAATGTATAAATTTACAAATAAAAAACTAAAAATTTCCCGGCATTTTCATTAAGCACAATAGTGATTTAGCTTGCTATCGATGTAAGAAATATATATAAAAAAGCTAGTACCAATTCAAATGAAAAATAGGCCTAATTTCACAAATGAAACTGCACTAGTGCCACAAAGCTTAGTCACATGGGAAGTTTCTAGAAAGAATCTATCTCAATATGACACTTGGCATACATTTTGCCTTCCAAACTATAGCCTATAAGCTTAGAAAATGACTTTTTTCATTTTTATATATATTTTGTAAGCTTTCACTTTTTATTATAACATTCACTTTGTATTGGCTATGTTAGGTTTATTAGGCCTATTTGGATTTTATATCTTGACAATTTATCCTAAGTAAGAGTCTCCATCATAGTCAACAACTAGGCTACCTAGCAACAACTAGCATTGAGCTCAGCTAGGCCTATGGAAATAGACCAGTTAGTAGTGCTTGGCTCAGCTAGGGTAGTGTTTGAACTAGTGGCATATTAGATAAATATGCTAGGTTTAGGAGGCTTAGTCAGGCTTAATTTAAGGCAAAATTGAGAGTTTTCAGCCTTTGACTCTAGAAATAGCTTGATAAACTATAGTGTTCCGCCATAGCCATAGCTATGGCTATGGGATCCCATGGCAAATAGGGTAAAATAGGTGCCTATGCCTATGGCAATTATGGATATGCTTAGCTTATGGTAGCTATCTGCTCTTATAGCTACTACTATAGAAATATAGTATTTGCTATCACATTCTATAGATTCCCATAGCCACAGTTAATCATTTAAAAAATTGAAAAATATTAAAAACAGGTAAATAAAACAAAGATGCTTTAGTAAACTGTATTATCAACTTAGAAACTTATAAAATATACCTAATAAAGTACAATAAAACACTAGCAAACTCTAATTTTTATTATTATGAAAAAGTTATAGCTTTAGTACTTTCAGTAGCAATTAAGTATTGTTGTTCTATAAAAATACAAAATATATTTTTACAAAGCCAATCAAGTGTTTCTTTTTTTTCTAACTTAATTTGCAGTTGTTAAAGCACTAGGTTATCTTCTTGATTTAAAATATTTTGTTTTCTAGACTTTGTTAAAACTAAGGCTATGGTATGGGGGGTATGGCTATAGGAACTACAGGAATATGGTAATATTGGGGTCCCTACGGCTATGGCATATGGACCCTCCTTATGGCGGAACACTAATAAACTACCTAAGCTAGTAATAGAAGCTCTTGCATTGCCTCTTGATGCAGGGAACTTACATGAAAAGCTCATAAGTTTAATAAAAGTTGAATGTTTAATGTAGAAATTTTTTCACCTTTAAAGCAGGAAACAAAGCTAGAAACCTGTCCTTATATTCTTTATTAGGGGTTAGATTGGATGTGATCACAATTGTAAGCACAATTTAATGAATTCATTACCATTTTTTAACAATTGTGATTTCCTTAAAACCCATTCATGAAGTTGTGAATGTATGCTTACTTTTTTATTCAAATTATAACTTTTGTTTTTGATTTATTGAAATAGGTAACCAGTTGTTGTTTTGCCCATAAACTGTTTCAGCCATGGAAATTTTGCCCTCGGACCATTTTGCCCATAGACTATTTTGGCCATAGACCATTTCTAAACTTTATGGTTTAAAACTATGTGCTTTGATTCTCATTTTTGGTGACAAATCTTATTCTTTTAGTATTTTGGCTTTATCTTGCTTGTAATCAAAACCCTTTCTTACTCTGTGATTGTTTAAATTGGCTTTAATTGTCACACTTTTGAAAGGAATGACTTTTATTACATATTAAAACAAAAAATTAGCATTGAAAAAGAAAATAAAGATACATATATGGCTGTATCTCTAAACTATATAATCACCATTTTGGCCAAAATGCCTATAACCAAACTGGTTTATAGGCAAAATTGACTATAGATGAAATGATCTAGGGGCAAAATGTCTATGGTTAAAACAGTTTAAGGGTAAAACAACTAGAATTCACTGAAATAAAAAAGTGAACACATATGTGTAAAACAGTAATATATTTTATATTTGTTGACTGACTTGACACTGACAGCATTACCGAGTATCTATTATCTAATATATAATGGTTTCTTTGCTTCCTTTTCTTTATGCAACATGCAAGAAATGTTGCATAACTTGATAGCCTCAACAAAATCCTTTGCTAAGGACTTTGCTAAGCAAACTGCTTTAATGTATTATCCAATCTGTCAATTGCACCTTTGTCATGCAATGAGACAAATAAGTTCTAGCTTAGTTCTTCTAGCTGAAACTCTGATAGGCCATCTTGGTGAAATGGAACATAAATTGATTCCTTAATTGGGTAGCTGGTCCACTGCTCCAAAATTAACACTGTCTATGAGTAATAAAAGTCTATGTAGTAGAACAGGGGTTGAAGTACAATACTTGAATATGTAATAACATTAAAGGCAAAGGCTGGCTTGTTGCACGAATTCAGTTTGCTCTGCTGAGCTTAGAATCGCAGAGACACCGGAAAGGAAGTGCGGTTCCCAAGCAGAGTGGGAGGCACCTTTAAGGAGTATATTTGGGGTGGGTGCGCCCTGAGCTTCGTAGAGGGAAGGCAGTGGGACTCACATAGACAGTGGAAAGATACAATGGGGTGAGTCACACGCAGACAGACAGACAGACAGACAGACAGACAGACAGACAGACAGAGACGAGGAACCAGACACATGAAGTGATTCAGACAAGGGGGGTACAAACATAACAGAAAACACAAGAGTACACAATGTCGGTTAATGTCCGTGGCACAAACACCACATCTCCCCCCTCAGTCAGCTTCCTCATCACGGTATCTGAAGTCTCTCCGGTGGACGTCGCGTGCGCGCCGGATAGCGCCGCGGAGCAGCAGGCCCGGGCTCTCGTGCGCCGAATTGGCACCACCGCTGGGCACCGCCTGCACATCAGCCGCGGCAGTGGTGCTGTCGATGCCTTGTTGGTTGCGGGCGTCGCCAGGTGCCGTGTGGCCAGCGTCGGGTGACGGCTCGCTGACATCGGCGGGCTGAACGCTAGTGTCGGCGGCGGGTGCAGCCAGCAGCTGGTCGGTGTGCCCCTGCTCCGAGTCGACGGTGCAATTGCGGCTGCCAGCACTCGCGATGACGCCCTCCGCCCAGCGCGGCGAATCGCCGGCCCTCGCGCCAACGCTGTAGTCGCGGAAGAGGACGCGGTCACCTGGCAGGAACTCGCGCGCGCGCCGCCGCTCCTGTAGCAGCTGCTCCTGTCGCTGCTGCACATCGCTGGCCAGCGAAGGCTTCAGGAGATCCAGGCGGCAGCGGAGACGCCGGCCTATGAGCAGCTGGCTGGGAGCGACACCGCTGACGCTGTGCGGGGTGTTGCGGTAGGAGAGCAGCAGCCGCTGCAGCTCAGCGTTGGAGTGGCCGCTCTTGAGCAGGTGCCGCTTGAGCACCTGGACAAAGCGCTCGGCCTGGCCGTTCGTGGCAGGATGAAACGGCGCCGAGAAGATGTGCCGAATGCCGTTGGCCTTGGTGAACTCGGCGAACTCGGCGGAGGCGAACTGAGCCCCGTTGTCGGACACCAACGTGCGAGGGATGCCTTGGCGAGCGAAGATCTCTCGCAGGCTCGCGATGGTGGAGGTCGCCGTCGCGCTGCGCATCTGCTGCACCTCCGGCCACTTGCTGTGAGCGTCTACCACCACCAGGTACACGTAGCCGTTGACGGGCCCGGCGAACTCGACATGCAGGCGCTCCCATGGCTCTGTCGGGAATGGCCGTGACTGTACTGGTGCCTTAGGCGGGTCTGCCTGGTTGAGCTGGCAGGTGCGGCAGGCCTTGGCCGCAGCTTCCAGATCGCTGTCGATGCCTGGCCACCAGACATAGCTGCGGGCAAGAGCACGCATCCTGCTGATGCCGGGATGCGCTTGGTGCAGCTCCTGCATCACTTGCTGTCGGAGCGCTGTCGGTACTACGACCCTGGCGCCCCAGAGCACACAGCCCTGGTCAACCGATAGCTCGGACTGTCGGCGGGCGAAGTCGATGAGATCGGCCTCGATGGACGCACCCGACTGCAGACAGCGCAGCACGCGGCCCAGCGTGGCGTCCGTCCTGGTGTGCCGCGAGACTGCTTGCGCTGTGATGGCGGACCCTACGCCCTCGTCGAGCAGCAGCGAATTGACAGCCGCCTCCTCCTCAAACAGCTGCGGTAGCGGCAGCCGCGAGAGTGAGTCGCAGTTGGCGTGCTTCTCCGTCGGCCGGAACTCCAGCGAGTAGTCATAGCTCGCCAGGCGGATGGCCCAGCGCTGCATGCGTGCGGCTGCGTGCGCGGGGATGGCCTTGCGCTCGCCCAGCAGACCCAGCAGCGGCAAGTGGTCGGTGACGATGGTGAACCGGCGGCCGTAGAGAAACTGGTGGAAGCGCTGCAGGCCGAACATGATGGCCAGCGCCTCCTTGTCTAGCTGCGAGTAGCCACGTTGAGCTGCCGTTAGGCTGCGGCTGGCGAAGGCGACTGCGCAGTCCTTGTTGCCGATGCGACGAGTCAGCACGACGCCCAAGCCGTAGGGTGAGGCGTCACACTCCAGGCGTAGAGGCAGGTCCGGGCTGTAGTGCACGAGCACCGGTGACTGGAGTAGCAATCGCTTCGCCTCGTCAAACGCCCGCTGCTGCGGCTGCTCCCAGGTCCAGCGCGTGTTCTTGGCCAGGAGCTGGTGGAGTAGTGCCAGCACGGTGGACAGGTTTGGCAGAAACTTGCAATACTGTGCCAACATGCCGAGAAACGAGCGCAGCTGGTTGACATCTTTTGGAGCCAGCGCATCCTGGACGGCGGAGACTCGATCAGGCAGCGGACTGAGGCCGTTGGCGTCGATGCGATGGCCCAGATACTCGACGGAGTCCTTAAAGAACTGGCACTTGTCTTTGTTCAGACGAAGGCCAGCGCCCTGCAGGCGATGCAGGACTAGAGCCAGGTTCTTTTTGTGCTGCTGCAGCGTGCCGCCTGTGACGAGGATGTCGTCGACGAAGACCTGGACGGCGTCGAGGCCCCCCAGCAGGGTGTCCAGCGTCCGCTGAAAGATTGCGCTGGCGCTGGTGATGCCGAAAGGCATGCGGTTTAGCTGGAAAAGTCCTCTTGGCGTGTTGATGGTGAGGAAGGCCTTGCTGTCTTCGGACAGCGGCAGCTGCAGGAAGGCGTTGGACAGGTCCAGCTTGGACCACTTGCAGCCACCGCCGAGCTTGGCGAAGAGGTCCTCGATGCGTGGCAGCGGGTAGTGCTCCGGCTTGCTCGCCGCGTTGTAGGTGAGCTTGTAGTCACCGCAGATCCTAACGCTGCCGTCCTTCTTCACCACTGGCACAATGGGTGCCGCCCAGTCACTGTGCTTGACCGCTTTGATGATTCCGCTGGCCTCCATGCGCTGCAGCTCGGCGTCCACACGTTCGCGCAGAGCGTAGGGGACGGGACGGGCCGTGGCTGCGCGCCTTCGGTGACCTGCAACCGGACTTGGCCATGCTGAAATTCTCCCAGGCCGTCCTCGAAGACAGAGGAGAACTCCTTGATGAGGTCCCCGACGCCGTCGTCTGCAGAGACGGAGTGGACCTGCGCCATGATGCTCGGCCAGTTCAGCCGCAGTCTGGCCAGCCAGTCGCGCCCCAGCAACGGAGTGTCGCCCTGTGTGACGACAAGCAGAGGGAGCTGCAGCTGCTGACCGTCGAGCTGGACGGTGACAGACGCCTGGCCGATGGGGCGAAATCGCTCGTTGGTGAAGGTGCGCAGGATAGCTGCGGACGGTGACAGATGCAGCTGCGGCAACAGCTTTTGCTGCAGGCTCTGCGGGATCAGAGTGACCGCAGATCCAGTGTCAATAATGAATCGGCACGGCTGTTCGTTAACCTGCAGCTGCACCGTCGGGCCTGCGTTGCTTCCAGACGGCTGAACGGCGAAGATTGGCATTTGGGCGGTCGCCTCGGGTGGCGATTGCGGATCCTCATGCAGGAGTTGCAGCTTGGCCGAGCGGCAAACCTTACAGATGTGGCCAGTCTTGCCACAGGCGTGGCACTTGGCGTCCCGCAGCTTGCACTGCTGGCGGCTGTGGGCGCCGCCGCAGCTTCCGCAGGCGCCGCTGTTGCTGTTGCTGCCAGCATTGCCGCCTTTTTTTGCCGAAGCTGCTGGTACTGCCGCTTTTTCCGCCGCCTCGCTGCTGAAATACGCCCCCACCGCCGCCATGGGAAGACGCGGCACCGCGGCGCTTGTGCTGCTGGTTGCCGTGCGCATGCAGCTGAGCGACAGGGGCTGCCGCTCTGTGCGCCATCTCGTGCGATGACTTCTCTGCAGACTCCAAGGAGAGGATTTTCTGCTGCAGAGACTTAAAGGTGGGCTTCACCTCCTCCAGCAGCTTCACTCGGAAGGCGTCACTGAGCAGCCCGAAGACGAGTTGGTCGCGGAGCCGCTCCTCCAGAGTGTTGCCGAAGTTGCAGTGGGCCGACAAGGCCTTCAGACCGGCGATGAACTCAGCGAAGGTCTCACCAGGCTGCTGCAGACGACACTGGAAGCGAAAGCGGGCTGCCAGCTCGGATGGCTGTGGAGCGTAGTGATTTCGCAGGATCTCCGTTAGCTCATCGAATGAATTGTCTGCGATCTTTTTGGGAAGACAGAGGTTGCGCAGCACTGAATAAGCTTCCTCGCCAATTGCTGTGACGAGTGTAGCCACCTTAGCCTCTTCCTTCACCTCTTTGCAGATGAAGTAATGTTGCAGTCTCTCCAGATATACGTCAATATCTGTGTTCGCGGAGAGAATTGGGATGCCTCCCAGCGTGGAACTCGTCGCCATTGTAATAACATTAAAGGCAAAGGCTGGCTTGTTGCACGAATTCAGTTTGCTCTGCTGAGCTTAGAATCGCAGAGACATCGGAAAGGAAGTGCCGTTCCCAAGCAGAGTGGGAGGCACCTTTAAGGAGTATATTTGGGGTGGGTGCGCCCCGAGCTTCGTAGAGGGAAGGCAGTGGGACTCACATAGACAGTGGAAAGATACAATGGGGTGAGTCACACGCAGACAGACAGACAGACAGACAGACAGACAGACAGACAGACAGAGACGAGGAACCAGACACACGAAGTGATTCAGACAAGGGGGGTACAAACATAACAGAATATAAGTTTCTTAAATCATCATATTTGTCAAAATTTGCGGTGTTATTTTTTACCTACAAAATCCAATACAAAATCTGTGTCATTCACTATAACTAACATCTTGGAGTTAGACTTGCAATATATTACAACAATGAATAATGTCACCTAAGTCTAGCTCCAATATGTAGCCTAAGTAGTATCTTGATAACTGCATGAATAATTTTACTAAAGTCAAAATGGATGACAATCTTGGATTCAGCTATTTATTCCTTCTAGGTGCAAAATGCTATTACTTGCTAGTGCCATTTTTTCCTCCAATTTTTCTCTTTTGTCTTTAAGGCAGTACCTTGGTGAAGATGAAAGGCCTTTTGATACTCAGTACTTATTTTTCTTGCCATTATACTAAATACTAAAAAGTATACAATTCCTGTTCAAATCAATAATTGACTTGTAGACAAAGGGAGAAAAAAAACAAAACAAAAAAAACAAATTGTCCAAGACAATTTTACTTGAATAAAGTGATTTATAAAACTGAAGAAATAATTTGTTCTTTAAAAAATTGTTTTTTTAATGGATTTGCATGAATAATTTTTGTTCTTTGCTTATTGGGTGCCCCAAAAGAAGGCACTAGATTACTAGTATTAGTCTAAAAAATGGGTTAAGTCAAGTAACCAAAAACCCAAAGTTACTTGAGTTGTTTTGAGCTCATGTCAAGTATTCAGACTCTAGCATATAGCATAGATTCATAAGTGGCATATATTTGGCTTTTATACTTTAGCTAAATAACTGTGAATATGTTTTAGTATCATGTTCATATTATCTAATCTATAATGATCGTAACTGATTATCAATGAAGTTGAAGAGTCCAACAGCTCCTATAAAGCTAAATTGAATGCCATTAAAGAAAAATTTTCTATAAAATAAGTTGTTTTTTTTAGTTAAATGTATGCATATCATATATTTTCATATATATTTTTAATAGCAGTGACCCTTGTGAGAGAGTTGGCGAAAATATATGGGATATAAAAGAGACAGACAGATAGACAGGCAGGCAGACAGACAGACAGACAGACAGACAGACAGACAGACAGACAGAAAAGCTTCTAGCTTAAATTGAAACCTATTTTCAATGACCTTGAAGCTCTTAGCAGTGACCTTGAAGCTTTTATCAATGACCTTGAAGCTCTTAGCAGTGACCTTGAAGCTTTTATCAATGACCTTGAAGCTCTTAGCAGGGACCTTAAAGCTTTTATCAATGACCTTGAAGCTCTTAGCAGGGACCTTGAAGCTTTTATCAATGACCTTGAAGCTCCGAGCAGTGACCTTAAAGCTTTTATCAATGACCTTGAAGCTCTTAGCAGGGACCTTAAAGCTTTTATTAATGACCTTGAAGCTCTTAGCAGGGACCTTGAAGCTTTTATCAATGACCTTGAAGCTCCTAGCAGTGACCTTAAAGCTTTTATCAATGACCTTGAAGCTCTTAGCAGGGACCTTAAAGCTTTTATCAATGACCTTGAAGCTCTTAGCAGGGACCTTGAAGCTTTTATCAATGACCTTGAAGCTCCTAGCAGTGACCTTAAAGCTTTTATCAATGACCTTGAAGCTCCTAGCAGGGACCTTGAAGCTTTTAACAATGACCTTGAAGCTCCTAGCAGTGACCTTAAAGCTTTTAACAATGACTGAAGTTTTTGGCAATGACTTTGCAGCTTTTAGCAATGACCTTAAAGCTTATTCTGTCATCTTTTAGCCCATAAGCCTCATATCAATGACCCTTTCATGTCTACAGAAATCTCTTTTAAGCACCTTAAAACTATAATGATTTTTTAAACACCAAAACAATTCAAGCAACCGAACCTCTTACCAACTCTGAATTAATCCGCTACAAAAAATTCAAATATAAAAGTGCATAAAATGCTGGTTGTAAACCTGATGCGCTCAGTGCTGAGCAGGGCTGCCTCCTCCTCTTCGTCATCAGCGGCCTCCAATGCCACTAGAACTCTGCCGCGTCGAAATGGCCCAGCCGCAAACAACTTTCACACTGTAGAGCCGCAATTGTGCGATGCAGTTATTCCTAAAAAGGATCTTGTCGATTCGGGATTTCGCTACCTGCCTAGGATATTCTACGCCCAGGTGAATATGGACTGGATGCTGCGCCGGCAGCAGACAATTAAATACGCTGGCGACAGGTATGGCAAACGGCCAAAGCGCATGTCAATGATTAAGCGATACAATAAGCTGTCTTACGAGGCTTTGATGAAAACACCGAAAGGTATTTGGAGGATGCATCGGCGATTGATTGACAACAGGGACCGGTTGTGGCCCTATCAGTGATTCCATTTGGACTAAAGAGACTCGTGTCTTTGTTAGCAATCTAGCTTTACAAGTTTGTACTGCCGTTTATTTGTAAAAATAAAAAACAATACCTTAGTTGCTTAGTTGAAATTATACTGGTTGCATTTTGTTGACCAAGCTAAAGAGTGTATTACTTCTCTGTTTTGCCGTGATAATTTTTTTAACCCAGTCTCAGAGCTCTTCTTTGCCCTTCACTGTTTAAGTCTCTCAAGAATCGCCCTTCACTGTTTAAGTCTCTCAAGAATCGCCGTTCACTGTTTCAGTCTCTCAAGAATCGCCCTTCACTGCTTCAGTCTCTCAAGAATCACCCTTCACTGTTTCAGTCTCTCAAGAATCGCCCTTCACTGTTTAAGTCTCTCAAGAATCGCCGTTCACTGTTTCAGTCTCTCAAGAATCGCCCTTCACTGCTTCAGTCTCTCAAGAATCGCCCTTCACTGTTTCAGTCTCTCAAGAATCGCCCTTCACTGTTTCAGCCTCTCAAGAATCGCCCTTTATTTTTTCAGTGCCTGAAGGACTGCGTCACTGCGTCGTAGATTCAGATAGACTCAGATTAAATAGATCTGAGATTCGTAGACTCAGATATACCTGAGTATATATAAATTTGACTTGGGAATAAAAATCGAGCTAAATTGTTCTTCATTGCTACTTTTAGTAGATTAAATAGATAAAACGTTTAAAAATTGAAAAATCAACAATTTTAGATTTGATTGAAACTGTAGAATGAGAGGAGGAGGAGGAGGGCAAAATAAGATGCTACATGACTGTATCAGATAGCGATAAGCTACAACGAAGTCCTGCTGAGGAAACCGCGCAGAAAAGATGGCACGCACTCGTAACTGTAGGGCTCAAATTTCGAGCGGAGCAAGAATTTCATGTTAAGTTTCTAGGAGAGGAAAGAAACAAGATTGGCCTTACTCTTGCGTGTAAGGCGAGGCATAGCTAAGCAAAACGGTTGAGAATTTGACAGGCAAAGGTCTGAGACAGTGACACAGAATATCCATGTCAGTTATTTTTAACTCCCAATCTATCCATGCTAGTGAAGGAATCAATGTATTTGGCTGCCACGGCTGTGGGATGATAAATAAGGGTAGAAATGTTGCTCGTACTTTATTACAAAGACTACTTTCTTCTCCTATTAAAATTATCGACTGCCATCATCGTTCTATAGCTGAACCAATATATGGCCTGAATTCTGTCACGTGATGCCTCGTGCAAGCGCTGCTGTTGACTGAGCTGCTAACTGCTAGCTCCTAAGCTTCGTGAAATCAGCCCCTGGTGGTAAAGCCGAATCTGATTGCTTTTTTAGCTTATGGACTCTTCCGACGTGTTTTTTTAAGCGGACCAAGCTGACCGAAAAGCGCTTTCACCGTCTCGACAGCTAATTCTCGCGTCTTTTTGAAACTCTATGTACTTCCGGTGGCTCTTCAAGGCTACTTCTAGCGCCTCTCTTTAGCTACTTCTGGCGCCTCTCTTTAGCTACTTCTGCGCCTGTTTAGCTACTTCTGGCGCCACTAGAGCTACTTCTGGCGTCTCTTTAGCTACTTCTGGCGCCTCTAGCTACTTCTGGCGCCTCTTAGCTACTTCTGGCGCCTCTTTAGCTAATTCTGGCGCTTCTAGCTAATTCTGGCGCCTCTTTAGCTACTTCTGGCGCCTCTTTAGCTACTTCTGGCGCCTCTCTTTAGCTACTGCTGGCACCTCTTAAAAGCTAATGTCGCCTCTGAAGCTACGTATGACGCCTCTTCAAGCTACATCAGGCGCTTTTAAAGCTAATTCCGTTGCCTTTAATTCTAATTCCTGCATCTCTAAAGTCTCCTGTCTCTCTGAAGCTCCTTTTTTCTGAACAAGTTACATTTAATTTTAATTTCATTTTAGGTGCTTTGATGCAGTCTTTCAGGGCTTTTTTTGCTATTTTAGGTTTTAGTAGATATACCATAGGCTATACACGTAATGTATGCTTCAATGATGAACTGAAATTATGCATTCTAGAAATAGACTGGCTTTGACTGAGAAAAATGCGTTGAAATTTGAAAATATTTTTTTATACTGTATTTGGGAATTCACGTGAAAAACTCGTATCACGACAAAGGAAAATTTCAGACCACTCTTCAGAGATATGTAAAGAGCCATGTCTGCATGCTGGAGAGCTGCTTGAGTTCCTTCAAAATATATCAGTCATAGGCCACTCTACGCGCGTATTTATATTATAAATAGTACATGTGGCTAATCCTTGAGCTGTACTGACACGTAACAAGGAGTATATAGCTACATTCAGTGTTTTCCTAAGATTTTCTTTATCTCCTGCAGTGCATCAGATGCATCCATGATTCAGTGGTTGACTAGAGGCGACTTTTGCGCATCTCCACACTGTTCATGGCGGGTGTTCAGAACATTGATCCAAAAAGTTAACTCCTCCAAGTGAACATAACATTATCGCTATAGCAGCTTCCTTTCATCTGACTTGATCCGCATTGGAGATTGCATGATTCGGGGTCCAGACAAAGTGTACGTGCTTGTTCTACTTGCTTGATGCAGAAGGACAAGTGCAAAAAGCATTCCTACATGTAGTGAGTCTGCAAAGACACAAACGAGGATTAGTCTTCTGCAGCTCCGATCCGACGGGATTTGATGTTTAGGATTTAGCAAGGATTTTGCATGGACTGCTGACACAGAAAATTAGCTGAATTCGATAGCTTTAAATTTCTTTTTGGTACACAGTCTGTCAGAAACATTACGGTTCGACAGTCTCCACAATGTTACAGTTCGATTAAGTCCCCACAATGTTGCAGTTCAGTAAAGTCTCCACAATGTTACAGTTCGATAAAGTCTCCGCAATGTTACAGTCGTAAATTTTCCACAATGTTACAGTTCGATAAAGTCTCCGCAATGTTACAGTGGTAAAGTCTCCACAATGTTACAGTTCGATAAAGTCTCCACAAATGTTACAGTTCGGTAAAGTCTCCACAATGTTACAGTTCGATAAAGTCTCCGCAATGTTACAGTGGTAAAGTCTCCACAATGTTACAGTTCGGTAAAGTCTCCGCATGTCACACTTTGGGAGTCTCCGTAATGTTACATTTCATTACACAGTCCCCAGACGTCAAATTCTATAGAAATCGTTCCTAATTGTGGCGAGATGAATTCTTATAAAGAGTGCATCAATAATTTATTTGTTTTTGTTTGCTTTACTGAAGGATTCACTCTATACATGTAGCTTCATCTTGGATTGAGGAAAATAACCGAGTCCCAGTCTCTGAAATTTTTAGTGATCCATGGCTTCGGCTGGCGTGGATCGAGGAATGTGGCATGAAACTGGGACTAGGCCTACTCGTTAACGAGTCGTAACCTTATTTGGAAAATAGCAGCCTACATGTATCTTTCAACTCCCTGTTCGCCTGTCCTCGTCGCTTGTCCCCTCTAGGGAATTATAGAGGCTAGCAGTTTCTGCTTAACTCCGCGGAAGACATACGAGAGTATGTATATCGGACATACGATGTTTACGACGAGTGCATGTTTATGAATCTGAGCAGTGTCCTACGATGCGCATAAAACAACAACACTTCGTGCAGCTTCTATTGTTTTCCAAAAAGCCGATTTGATTCCGTGCGTGACCTGTTTGTGCTCAGGAATGGGTAGAATTACCTTTAGCACTGTCTGTGGGACGATGTCGTCAAAGGTGTTGTGCCAGGGTGCCTATATACAGCCCTAAAATTATTATTC
Organism: Macrostomum lignano; assembly: GCA_002269645.1. Lineage (NCBI taxonomy): Eukaryota > Metazoa > Platyhelminthes > Macrostomidae > Macrostomum > Macrostomum lignano. The sequence continues at coordinate 394,600 of NIVC01000245.1, forward strand.
TCAACTGTATTAGGTTCTCCACTATCGGTGGCGCCGAAGTATATAGCTGTTGAAGAACTGCTGACAACGGAAACAAAATAAAAAATGACTCATTTTTGTGTAACTCAACCACTTGCTCCACCGTGCTACTAATACGGCCCGTAAGCGCGATCATTCCTTCGCCCTCCTAACTGCTCGTTATACTAAAAGCTAAAACTATTGTTATCTCGTAGTAATAGGCTCTATCAATATTCTTTTATCCACAAAGGGAGTTTCATTTCGATTCAAACAACCAAAGTAATACTAAGTAAAAATTAAATCTGCTGGCCTTTGTAGGTGCCAAAATGTGCTTTCGGGCTAGCTAATGTGTAGCAGTGTTAAATAGATAGATAGATAGATAGATAGATAGATCGATAGATAGA